>PVIW01005671.1:0-101772 GCA_004026585.1 Noctilio leporinus
ATTTTTGAAGTATTTTTTCTATTTCTGTGAAGTCTGTCATTGGTATTTTAATTGGGATTGCATTGAATATGTAGATTGCTTTGGGTAGTATGGACATTTTAATGATGTTAATTCTTCCCATCCATGAACATGATATATGCTTCCATTTATTTGTATCTTCCTTGATTTCTTTCTTCATTGTTCTGTAGTTTTCTGAGTATAGGTCTTTTACCTCCTTAGTTAAGTTGATTCCTAGGTACTTTATTTTTCTTGTTGCTATGGTAAATGGGATTTGTTTTTTCCCTTCTATTTCTATTGTTTCATTATTGGTATACAAAAATGCTTTTGATTTCTGGATATTGATTTTATACCCAGCTATTTTGCTAAATTTGCTTATTAGGTCAAGTAAGTTTTTGGTGGAGCTCATCGGGTTTTGTATGTACACTATCATATCATCTGCGAATAATGACAGTTTGACTTCCTCCTTTCCAATTTGGATACCTTTAATTCCTTTTTCTTCTCTGATGGCTATAGCTAGAACTTCCAAGACAATGTTGAATAGAAGTGGAGAAAGTGGGCAGCCTTGTCTCGTTCCTGATCTTAGGGGGAAAGCTTTCAGTTTTTGTCCATTAAGTATAATGTTGGCTTCAGGTTTCTCATAGATGGCCTTTATGTGATTTTCCTTTTTTGGTAGTGTCTTTGTCTAGTTTAGATATCAGACTAATGTTGGCCTTATAGAATGAATTTGGAAACATTCCTTTGTTTTCAATTTTTTGGAATGATGAGAGAATAGGTACTAATTCTTCTTTAAATATTTGGTAGAATTCACCCATGAAGCTATCTGGTCCTGGGCTTTTGTTTGCTGGGCGTTTTTTGATTACTGATTAAATTTTGTTACTAGTAAAATCGGTCTGTTTCTTCTTGAATCTGTCTTAGAGGGTGGTATGCTTCCAGGAATTTGTCCATTTCTGTCAGGTTGTCCAATGTGTGATAATAGCAACTCCCTGATCCCAGCCACAGGTAATTTCTTCCAAAAATGTACCATGGATGGAGAATGGCAGGCCACCATCCTGGACAGTCCAATGGCCATCAGAAGCTACTCCAGACTCTTCTAAATTCTCACCTCTGTTGAGAACAGCCAAATGTTCTGAGATGCTGTCTCTGAAGTGGGATACAATGTGCTATACTAACTGATATGTTTTTGAACACATGCCATACTTTGGGTTCACTCAGTATTCAGCATTTATTAAACACCTTCTGGATATGAGGCACTCTGCCAGGCACAGGTGGAGGTGGCGCAGATGTGGGTAGAGGTAAAGTGGGGCTGTGGTGTGGGATTTGGGGTGGGGGGGTGTTATGGTGAGAGTGTTGGTTTTCATGGTAAAATAATGAGAAAACACTGAGGAATTTTAACCAGAAGTGAAATAGATCAGAATTGCAAGTGTTTTGGAAAAATCCTGATGATGTGGAAGGTGGGCTGGAGGCAGGGAGGTGAGTAGGGCAGGGGAGGCGGAAGGAAGCTGTTATAGTGGCCCAGGTGAAGGAGGGAGACAGTGTGAAGTGGGAGGAAAGGAGAAAAGTAGGTGTGGCTGAGAGGGAACTGAAGATAAAAATCCTGTGATGCCTGGTAATGGAAAGAGAGACTACTTGAGTCTCAAACTAGATGCACTACAAGAGGAACATTATAAGCTTCAAAATGTGATGTGATGGGCAGCTACCTGTGGAGTTTTCTTGTGTAAAAAAATCAAACTATAACTGAATTTAATCAAGCCTTTAGACCTAAGAGCCTGATTATAGAAAGCACGTAAGATAGAAGAACACTTTAAATGCGCTACAGGAAAGATTTCAGAATGTGGGACCTTCCAGAGAACAAATAACATAAGAGTGACAATAAACCAATGGCACGAAATAGATTTCTTAAGAGACTTAGAAATAGGAGAAGGCAATATTATATGTGTTACGCAATGTGTGGACTTTGTTTGGAGACCAATATTAATAAACTAAAAGATTTCTTTGAGAGAAATAGAGAAATCTGAGTACAGACTGGGCTTTAGGTACCATTAAGGAATTACTCTTCATTCTGTTAAGTCTACTAAAGGCATGGAGAGAAATTAAAATGGAAAAATGTTGCTAATTATTGAAGCTGGGTCGTGGATATTTGGAGGTTTATTATACTGTTTTCTCTATCCTGGGGCATGTTTGAAAATTTTCATAATAAAGTGAAGAACAAAAGTTCATGGAGAGTCGAGTTCACAGAGAACTAGGAAACACGAGGAATGAGCTGGTGCTGACGGGGAAATGATGAGCGCAGTTTGGACACCTTGCATTGGCCGTGCCTTAGGGACTTCTGAACAGAGGGGCCCTGCAGGCATTAGCCTGCAGCTCTAAGGACCTGTGCTCCAGAGATGCGATGACAGTGCACATGCGATGACTAATGCTGTGGCTGTGGGAGGAAGGGAGACCTGAAAGCCAGACAGAGAGGGCTGAGCTTCGTGCTTGAGGAGGAACCGCAGGAAGACAGACGGCCCATAGATGCCAAGGGAAGCTTCCAACAGCAGGAAGGGCTAGCAGAGCCCAGTGCTGCCAGGGTGTCAAGCAAGATGGGAACCCAAATGAGTCCACTGGGTTTGTGTCCTGGGTAGAGGCTGCAGTCTAGGTGAGAGAGACGGGAGTGAGGTCCGGAGGGAACAGCAGGCGATGAAAAGGAGACAGAGAGTCTGGACAACTAAGAAGAAGGATGTCTGCAAAGGAAAAGAAAGAGGGCAGTGGCCAGAGGAGTGAGGAAATGAGAGGGATTGGGTTTTGAAGGTGAGCCACTGTTGAAGGCAGTACAATGAAGAGAGGGCTGGCGGAGGCAAGGGGGAAGGTGGCATGTAGGTTAGAAGTGGCAGTCAGTGTGGTAAGATTCCCAGAAGGCAGGAGGGATGGGATAGGGGTCGGCTCCTTGATTCCATCAAGAAATAGGAGGTGATGCCACCTGCTGGAGCAGAGGAGGGAGTCAGGGATTGGAGGTATGAGAGTGTTGGGAGAAGGTTGGAGTCTTTCACAGAAAGGGGAAGAAGTGAGCAGAGAAACACGCTAGGGTTGCCCAGTGGGGTGGAGGTCAGTGGTCTTGGTGCAACAGGAGAGCCAGTGGGAGACTGGGACAGGCAGGGTAGGCGGTATCGGTGGAAGGCAAGGATGGTGTGGGCGTCAGCGTGAGGAGGGGTCTCTGTGCCCAGGGGACAAGGGAGGGCTTCATGGAGGACAACTGGACCTAGGGCTGTGAGTGGCAGATTTTGATGATGGGACCCTGAGAATGGTGCTCAATGTCTTCTCGGCCACAAGTTGCCATCTCATGGTGTAGCCCACTGTCCCCCACCTGACCTTTCACCTCTTGAGCCCCCTCCCAACTCCTGCTTCTAAACTCCTTGCCAAGCAGCAAGAAGTTGGGTGCCTGGGCCCAGGCTGAGTGGTGTGGCCTGCTGCGTGCTGCTGGGATCCTGCCTGGCTGGGGACTCCGTCAGACAAGACGGGCAGGGCGAGGAGGAAGGGCCAGTTGCTGGTCAGCACTCTCACACGGGGCTCTTCAGAAAATGTGAAGGATGGTCATTTGCTTGTGGGAAGAGTTCCAGGTGCTGCCAGGCCTTGCAGTGGGCTGCTGCCCACGCCGCACTGCCGGGTCTCCCCAAGGACCGGCCCTGGCACCAGGGCGCGCATGCTCTGGCCACGGGCTTCTCAGACCCCCAGGTCGCCCTCTGCAGGGCCCGGCTGCCAGCCTGGTGGCTGAAGTTGCTGCTGTTGGTTGCAGCCCAGGGGAAGGAAGGGGTGACAGAGGAGGCACTAAACCGCTTAGCATGCGCCCTTCCTCTTTCCAGCTTAACTCAGGTGATCCGAAAGTTTGCCAAGCAGCTGGACGAGTGGCTCAAAGTGGCTCTCCACGACCTCCCAGAAAATCTGCGGAACATCAAGTTTGAATGTAAGTACCGAGTTTGGGGGAAACATTTTCCTGCCAAACCTCTCACCTAGGTTGTTAATAAAATAATAGTAGTAACAGCTACCACTTAACAGTTTGTTAGTACAAAGCGCCAAGTATTATTCTGAGCACCTTCCGTACATTACTTTATTTGATCTTTACAAAATGCGTATTCCAGGCGGCACACCTCCTTTTATCGAAAAGGGGGGCACGTTTAGGGAGGGAGGAAGTGGCAGAGGCAGGATTGCTCCCTGGTCTGTCGGTTGATGGCAGAGTTTCTGCTCATCACCTTCATGCCCCTCATTCCATCCTGACGCCACCTCTGCGGTGCAGGAGCTAGTGTTCCTGTCCTACAGGCAGGGCCTCTGGAAGCAGGGAGACTTCCCTGAAGCCACACAGCCTGTAACTAGGAGTCCCACTCCAGTCGCTCTGACCCCGCAAACCCCGAGCTTCCCCTGAGCTCCTGCCCGCACACTGGTGGTGGAGAGAGGCAGAAAGGAGCCTCGGGGGCTTCACCTGTTTAATCCCCTGCCTGAGGAGAAAGCCAAATTCATATTCCTCGGAAGGGGATGGAAGGGGACTCTGAATCTTTTCTGCGCTGAGCGTCACCACCTCTTCCCCAGCGGTAGTTCAGCCTCAGGACGCTGGTCCTGTTTCTCTGTCTCCAGGCGTCTGTGCTTGTGGGAAGACGCACGTGCTCCTAAACAAAGATGAAATGATTTTCAACAAATCAAAGTTTTAAGATATATGTTTCCTGAAGCCCCATCTGAAGGCAGCTTGCCTTTCTTGCCTGAAGCCTGTGCCCCCAGGAAAATGAAGGAGATCAAATTACCCCATCTCCGCAGGCAAAGGGAGCGCTTTCAGCGGCTCTGCGCCGGCCGCCCGCGGTGCCCATCCTCTATTGATAAAGCCCGCTTTAGTTCACGGCTCCCGGTTCCTTTCTTTTCGCCTGCACTAAATTCCACACCACAAAGTTAAAGAAAAAGTAATTAAGGAGAAGGATTAACGATTGATCAGCCTGGAAAATTAGAAGTTCATCTCTCCCTTCATACACACACCCCCCCCACCCCACCCCATTCCTCCACCCCACACCCTATTTTTCAAATCAAGCAGCTCTGAGCGCAAATTACAATAATCCCAGGGACATTTCTGAATGTCTTGACCAGTTCAGAAATTAATGAGAAGAATGCCCATGCCACCCCCATGTTAATTATGCTGACAAACAGACCTGTCAAAAGTTGGCAGCTTTCTTCCACTGGCGGGTGCCTGGAGACACCCACACTTCCCAGGGAGCCTTGGGGTGCCCCTGAAAACCAGGCAAGGGGTGAAAGCGCACACCTCTCCAAAGAACCCTGTAAGAATGAAGCCTCTGGGCAGGCATGCAACTTGTCTGCTTCAAAATCTACAGAAACAAGATCACCCCACTTCAGATCGTCAGCCTACTGTATCCCTGTAGGAAACAGAATCATCGAACCAGGCAAACAGGGCGTGGAGATCATTTGAGAACACTGATGGAGGGTGCCTGAAAAGCCATGGTCAAGGCGCAGCCCAGGGTCCCAGCCTGGGAGCAACCTCAGGAGCAGGCGCCGCTCAATCTGGGGTTCTAGTAGACTGGCTACTTTTTAAAGGGCCTTCTTCAAAGCCTTCACGTGATTCCTGCAATTATTTATGGGGAGAAGGGATTGAGCTTGCAATTAGCTAAATGAAAGACAAGTACATAATTGCTTTTACTCACGGTTGACTGACACCACAGTGTCTCACACCTGCTAATGTGACTTTGAAATATATGCCCCAAATATCGCCATTTTAGGAAATAGTTGTTTCCAAATGGGAAAACAAAGAATCAAAAGCTGGGTTTCACCGGTGGGTGCCTAAAATGAGGCTGGGCAATGAGACACATTTAGGTAAATAAGAAAGTTACTTTTTGAAATCTGCCCCTTGGAAGATCCAAAGTAGGACCATGCTGCCTGCAAACATTGCAAACTCGCTCTTTTCTTCTTGCAGTGTCGAGAAGGTTTTCCCAAATTCTGAGACGGCAAACGTCACTAAATCACCTTTGCCAGGTAGGTGTCCTGTGTTGCGTGTCCTAACTACTGCTGGACCATTGCGCGCGCGCGTGGCGGGGTGGAGGGGTGGCAGGGTAACAGCACATTCGCGGCGTCATCTTTCATGTCCACAGACAAGGGACAAAAACGTTAGCCAGTCGCTAAATAGTGTCAGTGAACATACAAAACTCTTTCTGACGTGAGTAGCCCCTTAACCCCTTGCTGGTTCTCAAGTTTGTGTTTTTCTTATGTAAATGGCGTTTTCAGCTGCAGCCGACATTTTGGGCTGGATATTTCTCTGTTGGGAGGAGTTGTTTGTGCACTGTAGATGTTTGCTGGCCTCTCCGGCCTCTGCCCACCCATGCCAGTGTTGCCACCCATCCCCCAACTACCGCCTGGATCGGGACAGCCAGGCATGTCCCCAGACCCTGCCTAGTGGGGCCTGGGGCACAGGCTGTGAACCACTGAAATCAGTGACTCAGACAGCTAGAGAGATGGTTGGTTTGCTGTTTCGGTGTCACCCAGAAGTGTTCAAAGTCACGAAGCTTCTTAAATATTTAGCCAATTTTACTTATTCTTGTCGTTTTCTGCTCTTTTTAGCACAAAAATATGCTTACCACCTAAAAAGCTGAAAAATAACAAAAGTGTAATACGGTAAAAAGTAGAAGATTCCACCTTAACTCGGGACTTACAACTTGAGGGCATAAAGCTTTGCATTTCTATGGATTTTGCACCTTCAGGAAGGGACTCTAAGTCTGCTCATTAACATTCATTAAAAGATGAAGGAGGGAGCAAACTGGTGGCTACAGGTCAAATCTGGCCCTTGGATATGTGGGGTTATTTTTGCTTGATTTGCATATGTTCCAAAAAAGCTTTACTGAGTCACTAGCCATTGAAACTTGTAGGTGACAGCTGAACACCCAGATTTTCTGTGAAAAACGTTTAAGAGAGGGCAACCCCAGAGCTGCACCGCCCCAGGGCAGTGGTCAGCAGGGCAGGGGCGTGGGGTTGGGGCTGGGGTCCTCCCCAGCAGGCACTGCCCTCATCTCCCCGACCTCACACTCCAGTGCGTCACCTGCCTGCCTGCTTTATGAGTCTGCCTTTGCAACCTCTCCCTTATAGTCTCAGTTCTGGGTCCAGTCCAGCTCTTGAAGGTCAAGGTGGGAGGGAGAGGTTTCTAGTTAGAGCATCCTGAGGCAGGCTGCAGGCCAGGAACCGGAAAGTATAAAACTACACCCACACACCCCACCGTTTCAGCTCTGCCCCTGGCTTAAACAGCAGAGTGTGGTCTAGGGACACAGGAAGCCCTTCCACATACCTGCAGGCTCCACACACACCTGGGCATTGTCCCCAGGCATGGCATGGCCTGACAGGTTAATGGGATTCAGCGAAGAAAACCAATGTGGGCAAATGGAAGAAACACTGCCAGATTTCCGAGGGTGAGTGCTTGGGGCACATTGGGGAACCGGAGTGGTTTCGGTGTGTACCTCAGGGCTCAGAAAGTTCAGGAAAGCCTTTGACCCTTTCATGCACGGGTAGGTAAAAGTATCCTCACTCATGCCCATGCACACACACACACACACACACACACAGTCCCTTTCCGCTAGTCACACAGACAGTCTATAATTTAATCAACAAGCACTACTTTCCCATCCTGCAGCAGCCAGAAGACTGGGGTTAGTGCTAGGAACATTTTCCTGGAGTGCCTTAGTATCCCAGAGAGCTTTCCTAAACACACACAAGGCAAGTCAGACTAACCAGCGCACAGCCAAAAATTCACCCTCAAATAATTAAACCCAAGAGTTGATTATCCAGGCCCTTTTGGATACACCAAGCCAACGACTTGGCATTCACAACATCTTACTGTGCTTACTATGAGCCAAACACTTTGTTATGCGTAGTGGTATTTACCCTCAGCAGAAAAAAGAAGTAACTAAAAAATAATTGAAAGTGATCAAATGTTATGAAGGAAATATGATGGAAGTAGAGACTAACTGGGCATTGAAGTTTTAGAGAAAGTGATGAGAGGGAGGCCTCTCTGTGGGAGCGACATTGACATTGGAGTATGAATGAGGGAAGATTGCCAGGATGGGCAAGGGAGAGGAGAGCATTCCAGTGGCAGGAACCAGCATGTGCAAAGGCCCTGAGGTGCCATTGAAGTCATCACAAAGAGAACAGCCTGAAGAGCGGTGGCCTCTTTAATGGGACTCTTTTTGAACTATGCCCTCTTTAAGCATAAATTATAAACAGTCCTCAACAGCATCTCTTTGCAAGGAGCAGGTTCTATTACGCATCCATTTGCTAGCTCAGGAAACAGGTTCTTCTACTTGCCTGACCAAAGTCAATCAGCTGGTCAGCAGCAAGGCCAGGATTTGAACCAGGTATATTAGATTCAGAATCTCAGTCCTTTACATGTGTTTCCATTATCGTTGGAGATGGACTCAATTCATGTACTCATGTAGTCTAGGCCTTGGTGACCTTCCAAGCATTCTCCCACGATTTCAGCAATATTGTCTCATGCCACACAATCTAGGTATACCAGGCATTAGGAGACATGTAATGCCCATGTGTATTTGAAATCTTTTAATTTTTCATTTTATTAAAGAACCTCTTTGAAAACATGCGAGTAAAGGAAATGATTCTGGAAATATTTTTCTTTGCTTTTATCAATATTTTTCCAAGTTGGTGGTTCCAAGTATCGTTATTCCAAGTGTTATTTCAACTGGCAAATTTAAGTTCTGCTAATGAGGGTTTGCTGAGGCAGCTGCAGCTGAAACACACACACACACACACACACACGCCAATAACTACCAAGCCCTAAGGTGCGGTTCTCCTTTCACTCCCTCTCAATTATATTTATATGTTGCCATCATTACAATTAGATGAAAAACAGAAAGCTGGACTGCAGACTGCTCCTGAACGCACTTATATGAAAAAATGTACACTGTGAGATTCCTGGGGTACAAGCTATCACAGGCCTGGGAGTGTCACTCCTCAGGTGCCAGAGGCAGAGAGGCTGTTCAGCACGGAGCTCCCGTCCCACAGGCTCCTGTCAGAAAGCAGACACATCTCTGCGTTTCATCCCATTCTCAGCGGCTGAGAACAGCAGGGTTGGGGCCCACCCAGGCCACCTAGAGGCCATTTTTGTTTGTTTGTTTGCTTTTATTGTTGTCTTTTTATAGCGAAAGGGAGATGGGTGTGAGAGAGCCACAAGAGATAACAGTGTACAGGCTGAGTTGTGGACTCGGCTACTTAGTTCCTAAAATGGAATTTTCCTGAATTTCAGAGTGGTTTGCCAAATACCTTTGGCAAGGTCATTAAAGAGGCATAAAGGAAATAAAGTGAGGGGCTTGCACCTGACAAGCCATGTGCTAACGAGTTGATTGTTGTGGATGCCAGGCCTCCCGGACAGTGATCCACAGTGCGGACATCACGTTCCAAATGCTGGAGGACTGGAGGAACGTGGACCTCAGCAGCATCACCAAGCAGACCCTGTACACCATGGAGGACTCCCGCGAGGAGCACCGCAAGCTCATCATCCAGCGTAAGAGGTTCCACCGGGGGCTGCGTCTTCCTGTTTTGTTTTGTTTTGTTTTGTTTTTAAAGAGAGAGAATATCTTGGGAGATATTGGTGGCATTCCTACTGAGTCCGTCAGGCTAGGATCCCCTCCCTGTCATCTAGTTCCTGCTCAATGGGTGGGCCCAGGTGGGAGGGCTAATTGATTTCAGAGGACACGTGTCTGTGTCGCTGGGAAGATGGGTCTTGGTGCAGTGGGCAGCACACAGCGCCATACAGCAAGCCCCGCGCGGACCCTCGGAGCGTTGCCTCTCTTGGTGGGGCGCATCAGCCTCGACTCAGCCCGATGGCTTGCCTGCGGGGGCCGGGTGAGTCAGCCCACCTGCTGGCCGGCGGACCCTTCTGATCCCCTGAAATGGTTCAGGAGGTAACGGGTGGTGATCGACTTCTGTGAGCATACATGTGTTCATGTCCCTGTGGACCAAGACAGCAGGAACCCTGCTCCGAATGTTGTCCTGATGTGGTCAGGTTGTCCTCAGCAGCGGAGGACGTGACAGGCCAGAGGACACCACTAACATGAGTACAGCCCTGTCTTCTTCAAACGCCCACCACAGCCTGCTGCTCAGCGTACCCTGGTCCTCGTGACTTGCTTACTTTGCTCTGCCTGCCTTTCTCACGCCCCTGGGGACAGGGGACACGAGGGCAGAATGGTGTCCCCACTCCTCCCAAGCCCTCCCAGAGAGGCTGGTGCTGAAAGTGGGTGGTGGGGGGATGTGGCAGCTGCTACACCCTCACCTTCTGAGTGGGGTGAGACCCAAGATCCTGGTTGTGACATCGTTTAGGACGCTGAGGGCTGGCTGTACCCTGGAGAAGAGGGGTGTACTCTTCCGAGAGCCCAAAGCCCCTCAGACTTCCAATAGATGGCAGCTACACCGATGTCCAGGGAAAACGGTTTTTATTAGCCTGTCTAAGCATGCTGCGTTTATAAACAAATCAGGTTCCCTGGGCGTTTCCATTGGAGACCTTCTCTCCATTTTTAACACTTTTCAAAAGCAGATGGGGCCGGAAAAACGGCGGGCACTGTGGACCTTCCCTGAGGCTTCTCCCCTGGTGGGGCCCAGAGCCCAGAGCTCAGGCTGCGCTTTGTTCTTTCCCTGCGCAGCCCCCAGCCTGCTCTCTGGGTAGGGATTTCACAGGAGAGCAACAATACAGTCGCAAACTGCTAGTCCCCTCATCCCGCGGGGGACCCCCTGTGTGTGCCTTCTCAGCCAGCCCCCACGTCACCCCCTGAGGAAGATGCTCTGTGGTCCCCGTCTTACACATGTGAAAACCCAGCTTCAGAGAGCTGGTGGCTCTTAACCAAGGTAGCAGGGCTGGATCTTGGACCCAAGTCTAGTGTCAGCTTTCCCACCAGGCACCGGGTGCTGTCACTTAGCAGAGGAGACAAAAAAGAAGGTATGGGCGCATCTCAGAGGTTCCGGCATCTTCCTGAGTTTTTTCAGTCACGCTTTCCCTCTGCTTTCCCGACTCCCCGCTGGAGGGCCAATGGCAAGCGTGGCTGTGAGCACCCTGAAACACAGGCGGTGTCCCTGCGCCAGGTGGCGGGGAGGTGTTCAGTTGTGCAGAACTGAACAGATGCGTGGGAGCCGAGAACACCCGACTTCCTAGTCCTGCTAACTGTTCCTAGAAGCATGACACTCAGCTCTCTTCTCCCTTTTATGGGGAAGGAACATGTGACCCAGACTCACTGGGAAAAGCACAGTCACCATCACGAGCTTTCCGGAGCAGCCAGGCTGAGCCATCGCTGCAGTCCCACGGAGGCTGCGGTGCCTCTCCAGTCAAGAACCTTGCTGAGGCCTTGCTCTCCTAGCTGTCTTTGGCCGGAGGTGGCATGGTGCCCTTTGAGGGTGTGGTTATGTTCTGCTGCTAGAGGGCGGGAGTGATGCGGTTCAGTTCGCCCAGTGGGGGCTTCCAGAGTGCCCTCCCAGGTCAGGCACCGTGGCAGACGCTGGGCAAAGAGCAGTGAATAAAATGGACATTGCCTGTCCCATAGGGGGGCATAGGGCCAGTGGCAAATTAGAAGTTGAACAAGTAATTTACAAATGTGTCATATCTTATCAAAGAGGACACATGGCGTGCCGTAGTTCCAGGAGGAGGGGAATGGAGAAAGGGCGCCAAGTCTCCAGGCAGGTGGCCGGGCACCGGGGTGTCACCCCTGCACTTCCTGGGCAGCTGGGGACTAAGTCCCTGAATGGGGAGCTGGACCAAAGGTCAGTTTGAGCGGGCTCAGGTGCGCCCGTGTGGTGCACCCTCCTTTTCTTACAACCAGGAGACACACCTGCAGGTTCCTGGTACCCAGGAGGTGGGTCCTGCCTGGTAATGCCCTGCTTACCTCACGCTACCAAGGGCAGGCTGGCACGAGCAAGCTGGTTAGAAGGAGCAAGTGGTGTGGTGCTGTGCTGAGAGCGGGGGGCTGCGATGCAAACCCTGGCTCTTGGGCTCTGGAACTTGGCTTCCAAGTCTGTGAAATGGGGATAATGCAGAGGGATGACATGGGACAGGGCGTGCCCTTGTCTGGTACAGCGTCGCGCTAGGATGCGAAGGGGTTAGAAGGCAAGCGCTCAAGTCGGGCTGTGTTTTAACCTTGCCCCCTAGCTCTGCAGCCTTTGGAAAGTTGCTCATTTCATAGTGTCTCAGTTTCCTCATTTATAAAACGGGGGTGGCTCATAGTACCTCCCTCCTGGGTGGCTCAGTCGTTTGTCCAGCAAACTATGGAACGCAAACATAGCACTCGAGCACTACTGCGTACTATGCCCTGTTGTGGGTCCCCACAACGCACGTTCTAGGGGTTGGCTACAGCTAATGGGTGTGTCCCTGAAAGCGTTGGGAAGAATTCCTGGCACGAGGCAAGCACCGCGTAATTGTTAGTAGTCAGCGTTTTGTGTTGCCACCACCATCATTGCGATCATGACCAGAGCACAGCTGCTCATGCGCAGACACTGTTACGGAGCGAAGGACCACCAGCCAGCAAGCAACTCTGAGACCTGGGTTCCAGTCCCTGCTCCGTCGTAGCTCACCCTCTGACTCTGAGTGGATCATTTCATCTCATCGAGACCTCGCTTCCTCTCTGTCAAACAAGGCAGGCCAAGCAAACGGCCCCTCTCCTTCTGGTGGCCCTGGAGGCCGACCTCTTGCAGCAGCTATCGACTAGACAGAACTGGGCCATCCCAGTGAAATAGGGCAATAAAAACGCCGCTTAAGTGAAAGTGATAGACAGACATGTGGATCTTGAATTACAGTTTGATTTATCGAGCCCCACTTACGAAAACACACCAAAAACATGTAATGAAATGAGATATTTCAGATCGGAGACCACCGCAGAGATGTTTCCGTTATCCACAGTGCTCCACTGATTACCAAATACTTCCGCTTCAATGATCTGATTGGCAGCTGAACACAGGTTTAGAAGTGGTGCAACCATCGGCCTTTTACTAATGCAAAACCTGAGGGCACAGAGATTTTGCTCCCTTCCTTCCACAGATATTTATTAAGCAGCTACCACTTACGTACTCAGTGCTACTTAGGCTGAGCACTGAGAAGCTGGTTAGACCACTGCCCAATAGAGTTGTGGTTTGGAAATATTTGTGTTATCCAGTGTGCCCCGCCACGGGGCAGAGAGCAAGAGAGCCTGTGTGTCTGTCCACTCACACAATCTAGCACACCCCGGATAAGAGCTGCACTGCAGGTAACACACCAGCTAATAAAAAACAGCAAAGCACAGGCAGCACACACACACACACACACACACACTGACAGTCTTTTTCTCTCTTAACTGTAGCACAGTATTATGAGCGATATCATGAAGGCAGAATATGGAGAATAAAGTGCTGTGAAAGTACAGAGGGAGAGTGATCGGCTGTGCTGGCAGGGGGAGGGTAGAAAGGACCTCACAGGAGGGTCATTGCAGCTGGGCTGTTAAGAACCAGAGTCCAAATGGAGGGAAGTGCCCCAGAAGAGCAGGACTTGGGGGGAAAGGCCAAGGAACGTAGGGTGGCCAGGGTTTAAGGCGCTCGCAGGCAAGGAAGGTGCGCCTGGAGAGGAAAGCTGGGGCATGTCTCCTAAGGATTCGAATGCCCTGCTGAGGCTCTGGAGCTCTTAGCCGGCTCTACTCCTTTGTGCTTCCAAGGGTGCACCTCAGTTCGCACACAGTGCGGTGACGGTGGGCTCTGTCTGGTTGGCAGTGTACCAGGAGTTTGACCACCTGCTGGAGGAGCAGTCGCCCATCGAGTCCTACATCGAGTGGCTGGACACCATGGTGGACCGCTGCGTCGTGAAGGTCAGTGAGAGGGAGTGGCGGGGCAACCCTGGGGACCGAGGCCTGCCTGTACCTTTGTGATACTTGGGTGGCGCAGCACACCCCAGTGAGCCACCTGAGGGCTCCTAGGCAGCCAGGGGACCCCAAGGCTGTGAGGTGGAGCTGGGCCCTCTCAGGAGGCCACACTCAGAGTCTCCCTCCTGGTTCAGCCCAGTCAGCATCTCTTTCATCTGTTATGCACATGGGGCCTTGACAAAAGGTTTCATTTTTAAAAGTGTGTTTTCTCACTGATAAAGGCAAAGCCGAAAGCCATTGCTCTATAGTTGGAACTTGGGGACCTTGCATAAGCCTTCCTATCCATTCCCAAAGTCAGTAATAAATGAGAGATCAAGTCCGCCATTGTTAAAGTCATTCACTTTCTTGTAGGTGGCTGCCAAGAGACAAGGGTCCCTGAGGAAAGTGGCCCAGCAGTTCCTCTTGATGTGGTCCTGTTTTGGCACGAGGGTGATCCGGGACATGACCTTGCATAGTGCCCCCAGCTTTGGTAAGGCCACCCCAGCCCCTCCCCATATCCCAACACTTTTTTCTCTGGGCTGTGTGCGTCGAGGTCACCTCTTAGAGTCAACCACGGTTTTGTTTGCTGTCTCTGAGACCACAAGGACACTACCCTGAAATGTACCTATTCTGGGGGGACACATATCCTTGGAATGCTCAGGGAGAAAGACGACACTGTGAAGTCTTCAAGGTGAGGTACACAAATCTGAAAAAGAGAAGTTGGCTCATAGGTAGTATTTGAGTTTAGAAAGGGATAAATAGCGGTGGCTATGCGCCCCTTTGGCCAGATGAGTCCAGAGATGGCTGCTTCCACAGAACTCTTCTGCAGGATTCCATAGTGTGCACGTCCCAAGACCAGCGTAGGAAGAAGCCCTTGAGTTTGAACATTTGCAAGTGGCTTGCTGGCCACTCCAGCGATGGGGAGACCATCTACAGTTTCCTTTGGGAACTGGCCCCTGTCTGATCCCTGGGAGAGAACTTCTCATTCATTTTCCTTTTGTTTACTGACCCCTCGGGTTTTCCTCCCTTCCAAGAGACATCCCAACCCCGAGTCCACGGCTGCTGTTTGCCGGGGCCCGGGGACTTGAAATCTGCCCCGGGGTGCTTCTAGCCGCCTCTGCAGGCAGGAGGGTCCTCACCGACTTGGGGTGACTGCTGTGATACCTTGTGGGACAACGTTTCCTGTGTTTCTTGGGAAAGAACAGAGGATGCGTTTAGCCTGGGTCATCATTAGCAGAGTGAGGTGGGACTGGCAGGCATTCCCCAGACTTCGGAAACCGCAAACCTCTTTGGCTTCAATTTTGTAGGCATTTGGGGAGAGAGCTCTTGGTAAATTTTCTGGGTAATTGCTCCAGCTGTCTGTTTTACTTTGCAAGTTAGAGATGTGGTTTCGTTTCTCATTATCTCCAATTAAGCCAATCAGCTCCAGGGTTTGCTCGGGGTTTAATTTGACACTTTTCCATCTAGCTTTGTAGGGTCTTGTCACCATTTTCCAGTTGTGCTATACAACCGAGTGAAAATGTGGTAAAACAAAGAAGGCGCTATTTTTACAAACAGCCCAGTCCATGAAAGGCCGTGTTTACCCAGTTGGAGCCGCGTTGTATAGTGGATTTCTTTCATTTCAGCACTGGGAAGGTCTCTGAACCTACCCGCACCATGGCTACGGATGCCCAGTCTCTGGGCCGTGCGTGGAAATGCGTTGATGGCTCCTGGTGGGCAGGGCCACTGGGTGTGGTGTTCTGATGACTTCGGTCGGGCACAGTCAGTGTCAGCACACGTTACCTCTGGCTCTGGAAAGGTCACCCGTGCGGACTGCTTTTAGTTAAACGACCAGTTGAAAAATATTTGAAATTTTTTTCATTGTTTCAAAATCAGAAAATCAACAATAATATCAAACACATACACAGAGTTGAAGTAAACCTTTTCCTTGCGTTATCTTTTATTTTAATCAATTTGCTGATTCTTAAACTATGTCTGTTATCAAATACCCTTCTTGGGACAGGGGAAGTAATTCACTTTACAGTATTCTTTGAAATTTGTTTGTTTTTACTCAGCAGTCAATCTTCTAAAGGCAGTTTGGACAGTAGAACAATTAGGGTTTTATGAATGAGTTGAACTTATTACTAAGAAATAGTATGTGTTCCTTAGAATGTGTTTGTTTCCTTTGGAATCACTCACCATTTTAGACTATACTGGAAACTCAGGCCAATGGCAAAAATGGTCACAATTATTTTAGAAAAGGAAAGAGGCAGCAACCTAATATCGCTTTTGCAGTCTTTTTCAACCCCAAACGGGTTGAAATACCTGTTTCCAAGTCCACTTTGCAAACTATCTGATATGGGCCCACTCATCTGACTCATTGTTGAGTTCTGCAGCTTTGGATGACAGGCAAGTTGAAAGAATTTGCGGCAGACAAAAGCCCAGCTCCCCCTTTCTGCCTGTACATGTCAAAGACACAGTTGGTGGTTGTGTTTGGGTCATGTGTTCGCTGTATAAAAACAGCTAATTAGGAAAAAGAGCCCTCTGTTCCCCAGCGCCCTCCCCTGCCGAAGGGGCCAGATCCATATATCTTATCACTCCCACCCATCCAGAGTGGCCCGGCCGTGTGTCCGCAGAGCAGCCGGGCCGACTTGGGGATCCTGTGGAATAGGACCGTGAGCCCTGGGGGACTCGCTCACCTCTTCCCAGAACAGCTCTTTCAAAGGAAGTTGACTCCTTTCTTCTCCTTAATTCCTTTTCACTCTTTTCTCCCTAATTCCTTCTCTCTGAAAGAGCCTTCGCTGTGAACCGAAGCAGGCAGGCTGTCTTCGCTGCAAGCAGCAGTTTCTAGCAGAATTAGTCAGCAAAGGTAGGCAGGCTAGCGGGCGGTGAACTTTCAGTCCTAGTACAGCTGAGGAACTTAGAGGGTTTGTTTCAAAAAAGAAACCACATGTCTTCAGTTGCCTGCTCCGATTTCTGCTCTGAGGATCCCTGGGTCCCCAGGCTGTGCAGGTGCTCTTGCCCTTTGGCCCTGGGTTTTCACCCGCTGCCTGTACCTCACAGGAACATCGGGAAGGCAGCAGGAGTTCCCAGAGGGACTTGAGCAGCAAAACTGTTTGAAAGCAGCCCTGGGTTTGATGCCTAAGGGAGCAGGATTACACATCGTTCCCCAGGTTTTCACTTTCTTACACACTTGTCTCCTGGCCTAGTGTCAAAGCTCACCCCCTGGGGCAGGGCTGGGGAGGCCCCGGGGAGCGGCTGACCATGTGGCCATGATGGGAGCCTTCCAGGCTGCTCCTCTGTCCCGCCCGGCTCTCTTCTCCAGGACTTGCTAAGTTGCAGAATCTTGATGTTAGAAGAGTCACTCGGGCCTCCACCAGGCATTAGGACGCAGAAGTTGCTTTCCCCGTTTGCAGGAGAGGAAGCAGGGACCTGGAGAGGGGAGGGATTTGCCCAGGGACACACAGCAAATGGAATGGCACTCTCTCCTGTATCTCTGCTGCGCTAAATTCCATGTCCTCTCTGCTAAGCCACACCACCACCGCCTCTTCTAACTTCCTCCAGGGGGACGAGTGATAAAAACAAAGTCACGTTTGTTGAGAGCCTAGCATACATGACACACAAGATTAAGCGCTTTCTGATTTAATTCTCACAGCCACCTGTGTGGCCCCCTATTCCTGCCCTCAATGTGACAGCACATGAAGCAGAGGCGGGACAATGCCAGAGATGATAACAAATGCTTAGGAAGCACATACTACTGTTTAGTTCTCACGTTAACTCTGTAAGTCAGATAATAGGTACCTTTTTACAGGGATGGAAAGAGCTTAGAGAATTTTTTTCTCCCCAGATTAACTGGCCAAGTGGAAGGGCTGTGTTCCGTAATCGGAGCTGGCCACAAGGGCCATCCTTTTCCAGTGACCACAACTGAGACAAATAACCTGGGCTCGGATGCATGAATGAAAAGACTGGACGAGTTTATTTCATCCTCATTGATGGTTTTAAAATATCCATATTGATAGGTTTTTGTAAATGTTTAAAGCTATACGAAAAAAAATGAACAATTATTAGACTATCGTGAGTCATAAGAGGTACCAGAAGACAATGGAATAATGTCTTTTAAGTGTTGAGAACAAAGAACTGTCAACCATGATTCAAGAGTGAGGGCAAAGTGGAGATACATTCAGTTATACAAAGATAAGAGACTTGGCACCCGTAAACTTCATGTAAAAACACCTATTAAAGGACAACATGTCAGTGAGAGGGAGAACAAGAAAATAAGAAATCTCCTTTGGTCTCTGTCCTAATACCTTTTTTCATAACAAGCTCAGATATTTACTAGCTCTGTGACTTTAGGCAAGTTATTTAAACCCTCTGAGCCTTCATTTTCCCATGTATTAATTGAAGATAATAATGTCTTCTTCATGGTGTTGGAAATTAAAAGAGCTTAGCCCAGTGCATATATATGGTCAGTGGTCAGTGCTTGCCCACTTGATCCATCCATGTAACAAGTATTCATGGAGCCCCTACCACAGGCCAGGTGCCTCTCTCCTGGACACTGGATGTAGGACAAGGGGGAGAAACCATAAAAACCCCTGCATCTATGGAGCATACAGCCTAGTGGAGGAAGGCGCTAGATAACAGCAAGTTAAATATACAGTATAGTGTAACAAATGGTGGTAAGTGCTGAGGAGAGAAAGGAAGCAGGGCATGTTAGCTATCATTGCCTTTCTCCTATTTGTCTCTGGCTTGGATGTTTTATCCCCCCTCTCCCTCATCAGGTCCCCCTCTGCCACCCCCGTTGGTCTTTCTGTATCTCCTTTTCACTGTCCCGTTTTCTGTTGGCACTGCTCCTGTGGTCAGGACACTCTTGGCACGGAACTGTTTGTTGCCCAATAATCTTAATGATTGATTTCTACTTACTAAGGACATGGTAGCTTTTGTGGAGTCAGGAACTATGAAGCTTACTTTTTTACTCCTAGTAATTAGCACCATTGCAGGCAGGAAGTAGTAGCTCTGCCAACTCGTCGTTTGAAGGATGATTGAAAATGATCAGACCAACTGAGCTGATCAGACCAACTGGGTAACAGATGAGAGCCATTGAGGAAGAGAGCTTGAAGCCCCAGGTGCCCACTCCCCCTGGAGTGCTGGTCTCGGATGTTAAAGGTGTAGATGCGTATGACAAAATTCATAGGTTCTACCAAGGAGGTCACCCCAAAGCCCTCAACTGGCCTCTTTCACCTTTCATTCGAAGACTTGAAAGGGAACATATAGCTCACAACTCAGATGGCCCTTCATGCCACCTGGGTCTTAATTGTTGTGAGGAGATTGGACTAGATGATCTGTAGAGGAAAGAGAACAGATTTTGGAACCAGGCCAAACTGAGGCAAATCCCTACGTGGTTGCCGATGGGGAGACTTATCTGTTAGAGAGGATAATGCCGCCTCCCTCACAGTTTGTTGTAAGGATGAGACCAGACCTGCGACAATTACTTAGCGGAGTTCTTGGCACATAGTGAGCACTCACTAAATAATAAGTGTGATGATGATGATGATGATGATGATGACAATGACGGCAATGATGACAATAATAGTAGTAATGATGATGACAGAATCACAGTAAAGTAAGAGTCTCAGAAGACCTCTAAATAAGCAAACTGGAAGATGTAAGGGAGGGAAAATGTCCCCTCTTTTTCCTCTTAGATCTTCTGGATGGCCTAATAATCAAATTGACATGAGACAGAGTAACAGGAGAAAATAACAAAATTTAATTTTAATTCACTGCTCTATTGATATGGGATCTAAAGAACAAAATAAAATGAAGAAGCAAAACAGAAGTAGACTCAGAGGTGCAGAGAACAAACTGATATTTGCCAGAGGGAAGTCGGGTTGGGGGAATGGGTGAAAAAGGTGAAGGTGTTAAAAAGTATAAATTGGTAGCTACGGAATAGTCATGGGGATGTAAAGTACAGCTTAGGAATGTAGTCAGTAATATTGTAATAACTGTGCATGGGCCAAGTGAGTATTTCAATTATCAGGGGGAACACTTTGTAAATTATATGTACATATATGGTTAGATAATATATAATTATCTAATCATTATGCTGTATACCTGAAACTAATATAGAATAATATTGAATGTCAGCTGTAATTTCAAAAAAATTTTTTTTTAACTTAGAAAAGAAAAAATAACAATGGGACAGAGAGAGGGCTCTGGTCAAACAGGCCTTGCTAGGTCTCTCCCTGCCTATCACACTGGCTCATTATAAACTAGTTATCTATGATGAAGTCGCCCTTCTTGAAGCAGGTCTTCTATCTAAATTCTTTTAGGCAGGAATTTGGAGGAACGTGAAAGGTTCTTCCCAAATCTTCTGTTCCTTCAAAATAATAAGTTAACAATCACTTTCCCTCAAAAGAGCATATTTTGGGGTGGCCAACTCTACTCCCCGTCAAGGAAAACAGAAACAGGAGGTCAGCTTGTAGGGAGGTAGGTGAGTTGTGGACACTTCATGGGACAGCTGGACACTGCTCCCTTGGGAGCTGGCAGTGTGGGACTGGAGAGGAGGCCTGGCCCCTCGCCCTGCCTGGCCGTCAGGAACCCTTGACTGCAGCAGGCATTAACTGAGCACTGGCTCTATGTGGACTGTCCCACTGCCCAGGGTGGCAGCATGACACACAGGAAAAGATGGTTTTAAAATGATCTGTTATCAGTTTAATTTCGTCACCTTGCACAAGTACTTGCAAAGTAGAAATAAAAGTATCTACCTTACAGGGTGGTTGTAGGGGTTAAATCAGAGAATATACGACTTTGAGCACAGAAACTGGCACATTAGAAAAATCTTTTTCAATAATTGTTCACATCCCTTTGAATAACATAAATTTCTTTAAATTGAAAGTGGAGGAAACTACTTGAAATGGCCAAACCTTTTCAGTGTAATACCTTTTCTGAATACCATGTGCTAAATGAAGGTCTCAGAAACATTTAAGAAAACAATTCAGTTGTAAATTGAAGTTTTCAGTTCTCCTAGAATTAGGTAATTGGCAGGTACAGATGACTAGAAGGCAGTGTCCCTGCCATGGATGCCCTTAAAGTCCAACTGGGGAACTAGGTATTGTGCTTGCAGAAGAGAGAAGACTAAACAAGCCCTAGCTGGTGTGGCTCAGGGGGTTGGGTACCATCCTGCAAAGTGAAAGATCACTGGTTCAGTTCCCGGTCAGGACACATACTTATTGGCCAGGTTGCCAGTTGGGGGTGTGCCAGAGGCAACTGATCTGATGTTTCTCTCTCTTTCTCTCTTTTTTTAAAAATATTTTATTTATTATTTTTAGAAAGAGGGGAAGAGGGAAAGGCAGAGAGGGAGAGAGACACCACCAATGTCTGGTTGCCTTTCACCTGCCTCCAGCTACAGAGCTGGCTGGAGACCTGGCTTGTAACCTGGTTATGTGCCCTGACTGGGAATTGAACCAGTGACCTTTGGGTTCATGGGCCAGCACCTTATCCACTGTGCCACCAGCCAGGGCTTGATGTTTCTCTTATATGTCAATGTTTCTCTTCCTCTCTTTCTCCCTCTCTTCTCCTCTAAAAATAAATAAAATCTTTTAAAAACGTAATAAAGACTGAACAAAGTGAAGGTGCTCGGATGAGGATGAGGCCATTGCATATGGGAGAGCTCAGAGGGATTTGACAGATGGCTCAATAGGTGCCATCTTTGATGGCGTCCTATCAGTAGGTTGAGCAAGGAAAAGGTTCCATTGCCGCCACGTGTCAGTGACACTTACCTATGCTAAGCACCAGACTAGGCTGAGGCCATAGCAAAGGAGAGCAACCTGTGACCACGAGGGATTCTCTTGAGTGGGGCATGAGCATCTTGAACATGTCGTGAGATCACAGCACAGCTTGTGCTGGTGACCAGGAGGCGGGGCACACTTAAGCCGATGTGACTTATTCTTCTGTTTGGGTCTCCTCTCGCAGGGTCCTTCCACCTAATTCACTTGATGTTTGATGACTACGTGCTCTACCTGTTAGAGTCCCTGCACTGTCAGGAGCGGGCCAATGAGCTCATGCGAGCCATGAAGGGAGAAGGAAGCACTGGTAAGCCGGCCCTGTGCTGGGAGTCGCCCTGCCCGGCAGGTCCACTTGTGCTCTGAGTGTCTACCTCTGTCCCAGAGAAGGTGCTTGCAGCCAACAGGTGAAGTGGTGTGAAACCAGTGATGTCCCTTTCCCCTTTAGAAGGGGCCTGTGTGCGATTGGGAGCTGCCTCGCTTGCCATGACGGTGATGGGGGACCCATGAAGGGTTTTACGTGACCCTGATTAGAAAGAATATTTCATTTTTTAAAGCCCCTTAAGGACAACTCGCTTTGACCTTTGGCTCTAAGAAGCCACCCTTTTCTCTACCCGTAGCAGAAGTCCAAGAAGAGATCATCTTGACAGATGCTGCCCCACCAACCCCTTCACCAGTGCCGTCATTTTCTCCAGCAAAATCGGCCACGTCGGTGGAAGTGCCAGCCCCGTCCTCCCCCGTCAGCAACCCGTCCCCTGAGTACAGTGGCCTCAGCACCACAGGTAACACAAGGCCCTCGGGCCTTCAAGTGGGGAGTTGATGCTTAAACCAAGAGCTTTCTGGGAAAACATTTTGCCTGCTCCCCCTACCCCCAGGTCAAACCCTGAGTATTTTCCTGGATTTATAGATGACTTGTAGCTTATTCATGTATTCCTTTGTACATATTCTTTATACTTCTGTTTTCAAGTTGATAGATTAAGTACATGATAAAATCTCCACAAGCCCTAAAACCTCAGCCATTAAAATGATTAAAATGATATAAATCATACATTAATACACAGCCGTTCTTGAAAACAAGAATGGGAGCTCTCTACGAATCCCAGACTGAGAGGCATCTCTGGCAAATGGGGCAGACGGAAAACTGCGTACTAAGCCATGACAATTGTCATCAAGGTGGGGAGTAACAAGGTGCAACCAAATGCTCTGGGTCCCTCAGGGAGAGCTGGAACTTGACTGTGACAAGGGTGTAGCAGAAGGGCCTTGGGGCAGAGGACAGGGTGCGCACACACAAGGGTGGGGACGTGTGGGGCCTTCTCAGAGACGACTGAGCTTTGGCTGCAATGTCCCAGGCCTGTGAAGGAGTGGTGTGGGCTGGAAAGGTAGGTGGAGTCACGTCCTGGGGGATCTTGGATGCCGAGACAAGTCAGCAAAGGGACAAGTGATATTACAAGGATGCTAACAGCTACTTGCTGATGTCCAAATGTTATTTTACAAAATGCAAAGGACCTTTGCACCATTGTCGCACTTGATACTCACATGGCGTAGAATATGGGGGAAAACTAAAGGGTGAGAAAGGTTAAATTCCTTGTCCTTTGAAGGAATTTAGGGGACATGAATAGATTCATTCACTCATTTCAGTCAATGCCCTTGCTCACAGGACTTGTGGAAACGATATATTGTATGGGAAATATTCAAGAAGTGTAGCTAACATACAATAATTGAGCGCAACATACGATAATAGAGTGCATGTGTGAGAACCTCCAGGTAGGCTCGCGTTGCGATCGGATGAGGTGAGGAAGGCCAAAGTGCTTTGTTAAGTGATGTGCTATCCAGACAGGGGGGTTTACTATTTTTAAGGCCTATAAAGTGAGGGCCCCCCTAAGAGTGCTGCAGGCGCCTGGAGGAAGAAGCAGCCAGTTTCCTTCCCACCTGGACTCAGGCAGGCAGGACAGAGCTCCACAGGCGGCCTTAGCAAACGTGAAGAACTCCGCTGGCAGGAGAGGAGGCAGGGACCCCTCTGTCCCTAGAGCCCCCGTGCGGGTGGGGCCAGTGAGCAGACCAGTGTTTGCGGAGTGGGGGGCTTCGTATGGCATGACAATTAATGCATTATCTTGCCGTCCAAACCTGCTTTACTGTTGCCCCAATCACCCAAGCTCCAAACCTGGGAGTCAGCGCGAATTCTTCCTCTCTCGCAACTCCTGTACTAGGATCAGCTGAACTCCTGTAACAAACAGATCCAAACGTGGTTTCTGTTCTGGTGTTAACACGACAGAAATGGACTTTATGCTTGCAAATCGTGCTGGCAGGGTGTTGAGGTCAGAGAGGGACTCTCTGTAGGGCCACCAGAGGAGGCACATGCTCCTTCAGTAGTAGCGCCCCCGCCCCGCCCCGCCCCACCCCACGGCAGTGGCTCTCAAAGCGTGGCCCTAGGGCCAGCAATCTCAGCATCTCCTGACAGCTGCCCATTAGCAGGTCCCATTGCAGCCCTGCTGAATCCGAAACTCCAGGGCGGGGCCCAGTGATTTGCTTAAAGAGCCTCCAGGTGACTCAATACTTTCCATTTTGAAGCCCTCTGCTGCAGGGCTTTGTCAGGCCCTGGCCTGAGGGTGGCACATGTCGCTGCCTCCGCTGCCATTCCATCACCCAGGCGTGGTCACAAGGCCTCCTGTAACTGCAGAGAGCTTGCGAGATGCCTGCTGGCGGGTCCCCAGGCAGGGAAGGGGGTGTGTTGGGAGGAGCCAGCTGGCGTTCACCAGACCTCCCAAGCCCTGTAATTCTCACATTGATCCCGACTGACCCGTTCCCGCCGTCCAACGGCTGCCCTCTGGTTCTGGCCGTACCTGTTTCCCAAGGACATAGATGTGACTCTCAAGCCGCTCAGCTGTCTCCAGGGCCTAGTCTGTCCCCTTCCCTCTGCCCCTGGTTCTCACGCTGCCTCCAAGTGCCGCATTCCTTCTCCCTGGCGGTTTCCCCCCTCCCCCTCCAAGCCCGTCCCTCCTCCTTATCTGAGGAAATCCTTCCCTACTCATCTTCCTGGCCTTTGTGGCCCTCACCCTCTGGGTTAGAATCTTCCTCCAGACCCTCATAGCACAGGCTTAGCTATATCCTAGTTCTGCTTAGAATATAATTCTTTACAGAATAGACTGGGAACCCAACTATATTTTTTGAAGACCACATAGAGTGAGACTGCCCTACATAGGATGTTGTCTTTTATCCATTCATTCACTCAGATATCTACCCAGTTATGCAGTAATTATTTCTCTAGTGGCTTCCATGTGCTAAACAGTTCAGACGGGCAGTGATGCGAACAAGAGACTCAGGGTCCCTGCCTGCCGGGAGCTGATGGAGTTGGCAGTTTGAGCCTTAAGGCTCTGAGGAGTTCCCATATAATGTGACGCATGCTAGGCTGGGAGAAGGGCCAGGGTGTTGGGGGAGCACCCTGTTTGGGGGAGCACCCTGTCTGGGGAATCTGGGAAGGCTGACCAGTGGGAGAGGCGTCGCAGGCAGAGGCAGTAAGGAGTATGAAGGCCTGGAGGCAAGAGAGAGCCTGCCATTTTCAGGGAACTTGAAGCGTGTATTCTAGCAGTCTTTTGATTCATTCCTTCCCTAAAGTTTCCTCTCTCTCCGGACCTGGAGCTACTCAGAGAGGAAAGGAGCAGATGTGTGGGGCCCACAAGGTACCTGCCTCCTCTGTACTTGGCCAGAGGTGGTAACTTACCAACAGACCCCGTTAGCCCTTTGCGGGAACTGCTACGGGGCCTGGATTATTCAAGTGTATTGAAAAGCAGGGTTGTCCGTAACTGACATTAGGTTGAGTTTTGATTTCCCTTTGGGTGCACAGCTAGAGAGAGCTTTCCTCTTCTGCGGAAATTCTGATGGGAACATCACCAATTTTTCTTGACATAGATGCACCTGCAATCATGTTTTGTTTTCTACTTTGAAGAGAAAGAACATGAGCCCCACCCCACCCCCATCCCCACCCAGTTTCTCTCCGCAGTTGGTTGTTGTAGTTCCTGCTTGGAGATCTCAGGATGAGGAATTAATTATAAAGAACAATGTTGTTCACTGAAAATAAAAAAGGGAAGGAAACTGAAGCACTGTTCACAGCTCCTCAGTGGCTTGGGGATGTCTTCCAAGACTAGAATTATGGGGCAGCTGCCCTGAGTTGCCGGCCTTACTCAGAAAGCACCAACCATGAGGAGAGCCCTAGGTGTGCCTCAATAGATAAGGCATTGGCCTGCGAACCCAAAGGTCGCTGGTTCGATTCCCAGCCAGGGCACACAACCAGGTTGCAAGCCAGGTCTCCAGCCAGGTCTGTAGCTGGAGGCAGGTGAAAGGCAATAATACATTGATGTTGCTCTTCCTTTCTGCCTCTCTCCCTTCCCCTCTCTCTAAAAATAATAAATAAAATCTTACAAAGAAAAAAAAAAAAAAAAAACCATGAGGAGCTCCTGCCCTGAATCATCCGCCTGGTATCCTGCCACTGCACACGCCAGCCAGCCAGTGAAAACATCCTCACTAGTAAGATAAACAGGGAAATTATGCAAATAAAACAGTTCTGCATTATGAAGCAGAAACAATTTGAACCTTTCTTGCCATGTAGCAACATAACAAACAAAGAGACTCTAAGGAAACAAGGGGACAGGCGGGAGGCGCGTGAAGGAAAGGTTTTGAGGATCTCTGGGTAATTCTCACCAGCCAGTGAGTCAGCCTGGCCTCCTTTGCAGCAATTTGGAGCCTCGAGGCAAGGCAGGTGTGATGGTCAAAGCCACAGGAACATCATAAACGTGTTCAGAGCTTTCTGTGCAATGTGCTCAAGAGTCATAAAAGTGGCTTCTTAGAAATACAAATGTGAACCAGGTTCTTTTCAGATGACTGTGAGCTTTGAAGATTTTGGCACATTCCTGCTTTGTTCTCAGGTATCTCCAGGGGGCATTAAAAATGTCACCCTCCATAAAATTATGTATAATGTTTTTGTCAAGTACAATTTTGAAATACTCCATTGCTAAATTAGACTGGATCTTGACATGTATTGTGGGACGTGGTCTTGGAGGAAATATAATTTCCTAACAACATGTATGGTTTTATAGATATTACACTATAAAGTACAAATTACTTATTTATGATATATCCCTAAATAGTAGGAAATCTATTATGGTTGGCTTCTTAAATTGGGGCAGTTTTGTAATTTTTCACTGTCTAGTATTTTAAATTGGAAAGCAATTATAAATCTTATAAAATGCATTTACCATGTTTCTTTTTTAAAAAGGTTAACTGGGCATATGGTTTTCATGCCCAGTTAATTTTTATTTCCATCTTAAAATTATTGTTTATATACCATTACTTTCCCAAAAAAGGATCTAAGTGGTTAACCAAAAAAAAAAAAAAAAAAAAAGATGCAAAACCCAATTTTTTAAAAAGGACTCAAACCAGGAAGCAAGACATAAAGAAGTGGGTAAAATCAAACTCGTGGCTAAAGCAGTTTAGTAACACCTTCCATGAAATTTTATGCAATCTAATCATTTTGTTGGGTTTCTAGCATACTCTTGAGCAACATTGCTCAGGGGATGTGCATATTATCAAGCTCAACTTACTGACAGTCGAGACCAATCAGTGTCTCTTTCAACGGACACATCCGTTTTCAGCCATAAGAAAGAGAACCGGATTATGTCTGCTAGGTGAGCACAGAGAAGAAAAACTGATTCATGGCACATGACCCTCGGGTGTCCTTTTGATACGATGACTAGCGAATGCAAGTAGCCGAGATGAGGGGAGGTGACTTACTAGGAATCCAGCCACTCTGCTTATCTAGATCTAGATCTAGGTCTATGTCCACACCTATATATAGTATTTCTAAATGTGTTTTCTTAAGACTGTATTTAGTAATTGCATTTTAAAAGGAAAAAAATGAAAGGGAAAGGGAAGGACTAAGGCACTAAGCATTGAACCTGACGCATGGCCGATTTTGGTTGGGCACATTGAAGTCGGTGGCAGTGCCACGGTAAGAGAATGGTTAGCATGTTCCACCTCAGCAGGTTTCCACAAATGGGTACCTGTGATTCCCATATACTTTCTTGGAAATCCGCATCTAACAACATGCTTTTCTTGATTTTAAAGAGGGAGGGAAAGAGAAAAAGAGAAACATCAATTGGCTGTCTTCTGTTATGCACCCTAACCGGGGTTGAACCAGCAACCTACGTATGGACCCTGGCCAGGAATCGAACCCGAAACCTTTTAGCGTACAGGACTCTGCTCCAACCAACTAAGCCATCCAGCTGGGGCTCCCATATAGCCTTTCTTTTTTTTCTCCTAACTTTGTGGGCTTGCCACCTCCTCCCTCGTGGTCGAACAAGAGTTCAGTCACCCTAACTTTCTTTAAGGAAAACTGGTTCTTGTCCTCCTCGGGAGCATGGCAGGTGGTACCAAACTGACGCGCCCACTTAACATGACGTTGGGCTGCAATTCTTTAATGTCAGTTAAGGCAGAATGGGAAGCTCCCACTCCGTCTGGCTCCGGCCACCAGAAGGTTCTAAGGCCTTGTTTATGATGCCGTTTTAAGCATTCCCTCCTTTGACAATAACAATAAAAGTTAACTATTAAACTCATGTTTTCACCTTCTCACCATGGGTCCCCTGCAACACAAAGCCAGCAAATGAAATCATTGAGCTGCTAGGATGCCTAAGGAAATAAAGGCAAACTCCTCATAAATGGCCCTAACTACAGAACATCTGGCCTGCCCAGCTGCATTTCCTCTGCCTCAGTGGAGGATGTCACAAAGATACCCAGCCCCTGGCCTTGCCGCATAACAAAAGGTCAGCGATGTCGGGCGCAGCTCAATGGGCGGAGGCCTGGTGGACACTTCGGGCTTAGGCCGCGAGGACTCAGCACAGAACTTTGGAGTTGTCACAGCCAGTGAACTCCTCCTCCTCATCCCTGCTGCTTCCTTTTCTCTAAAGGACCGAAATCAGGAAATACAAGCTGGGATTGAAAGGAGATGGTTAACTTAGTCTTCACACCTTCAGGGTGTCTGCTTGGTGTCAGGACCTTAGGGTGTGCTCATTCTTCATTCGCTTCATGTATTCCGTGTCTAATCAGTGGTCCTGCAGGTACAGAGGTGGAAAAAACAAAACAAAACAAAACAAAAAAACAGGCGAAGCTGCTGCTCTCAGGACACTTACCTTCTAGTGGGTAAGAGGATCAACACAGAAGTGAACCACCAGGCAAATACATAATTCCAAGTGGTCGTAATGAAAAGAATGGTATGCTATGAAATGGTATGAAAGGGGGGCCCACCTTAGGGGGCGATCAGAGAAGGCGTCTCTGAAGAGGCACCATTTATCTGAGACCCAAAGTGTCACTGAAAGTCAGGCACGTGAGGGTGAGACCAGCACGTGCCCAGGCCTGAGGCAGAGAGGAAGCGCCTGGCTGAGTGAGGACCGACTGGTGCGTGCACACCTGGGCAGCAGCGGCCGGAGAGGGGACACTGCCTGGCAGGGCGGCCGACCATGCATCACCGTCTCTCTGGGAACTGACGGGGCTACCCTTGGTCACTTCTGCCGATCAGATTCTGGCCCTGGAGCCATGGATAAAGTTTAACTCAAACAGATGAGTTTTTCAGCTTCAGCAGGCGGTCTCCTTATGCACAAAACTACCGGGAGGAGCAATGATAGCCAATAGGATTTATTTATATATGTCTCAGTCCTGAAAGTTACATAAAATGTTGGTTTAGCATCCAATGGCGTGTCAAGCAACACAAAGAGAACTTCCTGCGATGATGGAAACGTTTTTATCTGACACTAACCACACATGTGGCTACTGAGCACTTGAAATGTGGCTAGTGCAACTGAAAAAAAAAAACAAAAAACAAAACCAAAACAAAACAACCTGCATTTTTTATTGTATTTCATTTGAAATTTAAATACCCACCTATGGCTTGGGGCTACTGTTGGAGCGGGGAGCACCTCTACATTCCGGACCTACTTAAAGGAGTTTGTTTCTCAGGAAGGTACAACAGGCGTAGCTTAGCTCCAAACCTGAGCAACATCGAGATGGTTCATAGAACCCTAGTGGCAAAAAGGCTCAAACAATTTAGTTCAAGATCTGAAGGAAGGGCATGGCCAGGGAGCCTGGGAAGTAGTTTAAATGTTCACATGTATGCAACCTCAACAACTTCTGATTTTGAATGGTCCTCGACATGTAGGATTCATGACAGGAGGCAGTGGCTTATGGTGCCCTGCTACTCCACGTGTGGTCCACAGACCAACAGCATCATCATCACTTAGAAGCTTGTTATAAATGCAGACTTGCTAACTGTGGACAGGCTTTGGAGGTGGACAGGTCTGGGTTCAAATCCCAACTCTGCCACATCCCTGAGCAAATCTTGAGCCTCAATTTGCTCACCTGAAAAAGAAGGTAATGCTACTTACTTCAAAAAATTATTGGGAAGATTCAACGAGTCAATGTATAAAAAGAAACTAGCAGGAGATCTGGTGAATGTTGGATGATCATTCAGTCATTTATTCAACAACTCAAGACTGACTGCCTAGTCCAAGCATCCTCCTGTCCTATGTTTAAAACCCTTTCCTGGGGCAGGGGTGGGGGCAGGAAACCTTGGGAAAAAGGAGAAAAGAATGTTTTGTTGTGGACAGAAAGGAAAATGTTCCTTTGTAGCAGTTTCAATACTGTAACACAGGCAACTTCTCTTTACGGGACCCTCAGAGCTCAGGGGCTCCCGGCACTGTCCTCAGACCTGCAGTCAGGGGTTGAAGAATGGGGAGGGGAGGATAAGAGAAAGTTAGGGAACTAGACAAATAGGAAAAGTTGGTTATGGTTTTACCAACAAACAAAAAGCAGTTAGAGCTGTCGCAAAAATTAAGCACAGACTGTGAACTGCACGGATTTTCTTTCATTCGTTTCCTTAAAAAAGCAGTAGCAGCCATTCTCACTGGAGGTCCCACTGGCCGGAAAGGGAATGCAAGGGGTGTTCTTTTTGGCTACCCGGGCAAAAAGGGTTTCTCACCCAAGCCAGTAGGTGTTAATCTGCTTAAGCCTGCCTGAGTGGGTCTGTTAGGTTGCTGGCACATGGCCATTTAGGGGTTTTGTTTCCCAGACCACAGGAGCCCATTTTTCCAGGAGTTCCACTAGCTTTTTGTTTGATAACGTCTATTTCCAGCAGCATTTACTCCTCCGACAACAAATTCAATGGGACAGAAATTTACTGAACACCTACTATTTGGCAGACCCCTCTGTTGGGGATACAGAGATGAATAAGGAGCTCACACAAAAGTAACTTGTGCTGCATTCTCTTAGGTGATGGCTATTATGGCGGCACCGTCCTGCTGCCTGCAGGGGGAGGGGCCCTTGGCTTCCTCAGCAGCCCCCTTTCAGTCCCCACTGACCTCGCTGTGCTCTTCTGAGATTCCAGGGACTTCAGGGGTTAATTACTTGCTGGCGTGGCAGGCTCCTTGTTCTTCCCACCCCCTTCCAATGCGGCTTAATGTCACTTAATATTTTTCTTTTCATAGAGGCAATACACATTCATCATAGAAAAATACAGATAAGCAAAATGAAGAAAAATATGTAAACCATCCGTCAATTCCACCACCTAGAGATAGCCTGCTTTAATAAAAAGGCTACTTTCGAAATTATCACAGTAATTTCATGTGCAGTTCAAAATACAGGGCCATCTCACAAAACCCAGTCACCTGGGACACGATCATATGGGGGGTTTCCTTCCAGGTTTCTTGCAGATGTCACAGGTGATGCCTGAGGAGGGCATGGTGGAAATGTGCAAACTAGGAAGGGTAAGGACTGCAGTCATTTTACAGAAAAACCTGTTTAGAACTTCGTTGTCATTAGCCCAATTAGTGCGGCTGTTCACATATTTCATCCCTGGTGACAGAATCTGACCCAAGAAACTTGTTTTTCTTCCTTGGCATATGAAATGGGAACTAGAGCGATTTCTCCTTTAAGCAAATGTGGTATAAGAACCCCTGGTTTCATCATGAGCGGGGCTTGTCCATGATGAAAAGCCTACCCTGTGCTGGGCTCTTGGAGAGATGTTATCTCCATTACTCCTCACAATAGTCCTTCAAGGTGGATATTATCCCTATTTTACAGATGACGCAAGAAAGGCTCATAAAGCTTTAGAGGCTGGCCCAGGACCTTTCTTACAGCCCATGGCAGAACTAGGACGCTGAGTGAAGAGACCTTGGGGTGGAGTAAGCGGGAAGAGTGTGGCCCGTCAGGGTTCAGAGCCCCACTGGGCCATCAGCCACTCCCTCTGGGTCCTCTGGCAAGTTGTTAACATGCTGCAGTTCCCTGAACTGGACTTTAGTGTGATGCCAGGAGCCTGCACTTAGTACTGACAGAAGAAACAGTCCTAAGAACCAAGACGTGGAGCCCATTGGAAGGGTGATGTTGAGGACCCTGCTCCATTTTTTTTTAATTTCTTCTTCCACCACCTGGGGATAGTATTTTCTTCAAGAGTGACTGCGATGCACTTGTGCACTTAGCGCCAGGCCCATATTAGATGCTCAGTAAAGGGTGTCTCCTTTCATGCTCTGGGAGTGCACCAGTGTTATTTCACACAAAAAGAAAGACATCATTAGCGTTCCAAGAGGTTCTCTACTTTATAGGAGGGTTCAATATGAAGTTCTTTTCTTTTTTTAAAAATTTTTAAAAAAAGATTTTATTATCTTTAGAGAGAGGGGAAGGGAGAGAGGCAGAGAGGGAGAGAGACATCAATGTATGGTTGCCTTTCACCTGCCTCCAGCTACAGATCCGGCTGGAGACCTGGCTTGCAACCTGGTTAAGTGCCCTGGCTGGGAATCGAACCAGTGACCCTTGGGTTTATAGGCTGGCACCTTATCCACTGTACCACCAGCCAGGGCCCAAAGTTCTTTTCATAATAAACATGTGTATTTAAAATACGGTGCTATTTCCACCACCCTGGACAAGTGTTACTCACCAGGTCTCTGTCACGGAACTGGCGCGGTGCCAACCTACTGGCTATCTTCTGCCTCCCACTCAATGTCACCACCACTTTTGTCATGGGCTGTGTGCAGCGTCTGTGGCAAGATGGACTGAATTTTCAAAATGAAAACCTCCTTTTTATCTTTCCAGAGGAATTGTAAGATAGAAATAACCTACTGCAGAATATACAGGATTAGTGTACCAAGTTTTCTCACTTCTTAAAACTGGTCTCTGGTCTCCGGTCTCCCTTAACCAATTCTTTAGTTTTCCATTTGTCTACAAGGGGGAGTTGAATCCTGTTTCCTATACCTTCGAAAATAGGTTTCTTTATTTCTACCATGTCAGCATTCTAGAATTAATCAGAAATTAAGTTCATGAGTTTATTGTCAAGTTTATGAGTTTTTATAGCCACCTCATAAAATTCTTAAGTATTTTAAGTGTTTTTAATTTTGTCAATTTCTTTTGACCCTAGCACCTTCAAGCTATTCAATTAAAAAGTAAATTAGTGGAATTGATATTATGTATGGAATAGGTCATGGTTATGGCCACTGTCCTATAATCTTCAAAAAGGCCTGGGCAAGCAGAGTCCAATAATCTACTTATATTTGCTTAAAGCAGTTTGTTGGATCCTTAACACCTGTTGAGTGTTATTTTTCTGGGCTTTTCTGGGTTGCATTGTCCCAAGCTTTTTTTCATTGTTGCTCCTTCCCTACCTCCCTCTTTCTTACTTTCTATCTTTACTGTTTCCTCCTTTGAAAAAAAAATTTTTTTGGAAAGTCTTTTGGCCTCCACACTCTGTGCTAAACACTGGGGGCAAAATCGACAGTCCAATGGTGGACAAAATAGACAAGGCCTCAACCCTCCTGGAATTTACAGTCCGGTAAGGGTGGGGATAGGGATTAATCAAATCACATTCATTAATGGATTAAGATCGTGAATTGTGTCAGGCACCATCGAGGACTATAGTGCAGTGTGGGATCTGACCCAGTCTGGGGTTAGGAGATAGCTTCTCTATATTGACATATGAAGAATGCATGGGTACTAAAGGAAGTGGAAGGATTCTAGGCAGCAGAAACAGCATGTGCAAAGGCCCTGTGGTGCTGGGAACCATGGTACTTTGGAAAGAAATGTATTATGGCTGGATCAGATACAACAAAAGCAAGGCATAGGGGATATTTCTGGTGAGGTCAGCAAGGGCAAGAGACACATGATTTGTAAAGATTTTGGCTTTCAGCTTAAGAGCATTGGGAAACCACTAAAGCGTTCTAAGGAAGAAGTGGAGGTGCAAGAGCTGTATTAGTAATTGATGCATCTTCATTTGTCTCTGCAGGAGCAATGCAGTCATACACATGGTCTCTAACATACACAGTGACAACGGCGGCTGGGTCCCCAGCTGAAAACTCCCAACAGCTGCCCTGTATGAGGAGTACTCATGTGCCTTCCTCCTCCGTCTCACACAGGATACCAGTTTATCCTCACAGAGAGGAGCATGGGTAGGTAATTTTTCCTGGGATATGTTGCCTTACTGTCGAATCTGATTTTAAAGAGCAGGGTTGGTTTGGCAGCTGTTTCCTGAGAGGGCTGGAAGAGCGCCAGCAGCTGGTGAGCTCTTGAAACGTGCTCAGTGCCATACCATGTACAACTGTCTTATGCAGCCCCCACCACGGCCAGGGGAGGCAGGTGTTAGTGACCCCACTTTATAGATGAGGAAACTGAGACTTGGTGGATGAAGTTCAGTTCCTCCAAGTCACACAGCTGGTAAATGTGGGGTCCAGGCTGGGCACTTGCCTGCCTCCCTCATCTTTGTTTTTCCCTCTACTCCTTTCAAGTGTCAGCTCAAAAGTCTCTTTCCGCAATTCCCCTTGGTGGCTCCCTGGGCACTTTGTAGCCTCACCCAGCCCCATGGCAGGTCCCAGCTTTGACAGCTGCTTATGGAGGGCTCCCCAACCTGACATCTGGAGGACCCTGGAGGGCCGTCATTCTGAATGGGGTTCAGGGAATCCTTGTGGGTTCCTGTGGTACTCTAGGCCCTGAATAAATAAATCCTTCATTTTGCCTACAGCATGTAGTGATGTTGCTGTGATGAATAAATTACAAATCTATTTAAAAGTGTTACCTGAATCATAGTAGCTTTTTGCCATTATGCTTTGTCTTTATCAAAAGATAACTAATCTTACCATGTCTGATGTGCAGTGGTCTGAAAAATGCTTATGATGTTTAAAAGGGCCCTTAATCTCCAGAAGGTGACTCTGATGCGTGGGTGCAGTGAGTCTCACGATCCAGGTTTCACAGACCAGCTATGGGGGGGGGGCACAGGACGGGGAGGAAGAGGTGGAGGAAGAGGTCCCTTCCTCATGGTGGCCCAGCATAATGCAGCAGGTGGTGACCCCGAGTGTGGGCACAGGCCTGAGTTATTTCCATCTATCCAGGTGCCCCTGACCAATCAGTAGTGTCCCCATTATTTTTTAGGGGCTCTTAGAGTATCTCCCCACACATTGAGAATAGACTGAAAATCATTTCAGAGAGCTTTTTCATTCTGCAGGAATGGCAGGAGTCATACCCATGTGGTCATATATTAGAATCTTTGCTGTGAAGTGGACAGTGACAATAATATCACTGCGTCCACACAGGACTTTCTTTTTTATAGAGTGCCTTCACACATGTGACCCTCAGAATAAGCATGTGCAGCACCCTTATAGGTGGGAGAAACCAGGTTGCTGTAGTCCAGGGCCCCACAGCTGGAAAGCAGTGAGGCCAGGCTGACAGCTGGGCTCTCTGACACCTGGTCACATGCCATGGTGTTTTGTCCCAGGAGAGAGCTCACGGAAGGTACCCCGTCCTTCCCTGTCCTGGGGAAACAGAGGCCTGAACCAGGCAAAACCATAGATCCCAAAGTGACTTCAAGCTGTAATATTGGCCTTTTAGTACAATGGGAGTAGAGGTTTCCACCACTAATTATGTTTTGCTCAGGGCCAGCTTTCGTCCCTGAGCGCTGGCTGAGTGGGGAGGGCGATGGGCCGAGGGGAGAAGGGACCCAGCCTGGGAGTTTAAACTTGCCACAACAAAGCCACGGGGTGGAGGAAGGGAAAGGGGGGGGGAGGGGGGGTGAGAAAAAATAATAGGAGACAAAAAGGACAAAAAGCAAATGAGGTTGATTTTTTTCAAGATGCCAAACTGATTTGCTGTCCCTGCTATTACTCACCACGTTCCATGCGCTTGATGTGTTTTAGCTACACGGGAAGCTATAACTACGGGAGCTATGGCAACCAGCACCCTCCCGCCATGCAGAGCCAGTACCCGGCCCTCCCGCACGAGGCGGCCCTGTCTGCGCCGCTCCACTACGCCCCTTACCACAGGAGCTCCGCCCAGGTGAGTGGTGGCCCTGCTTGCTGGCCCAGGCCAGGTTCCGTCAACGCGACACAGTTACTAAGCACCTTCTGTACACTGTGTGCCCAGCCTGTGTGTCCCCGAGGCAAGGGTGGTCTTTTCCTCAGCGTCCCTTGGGCCCTTCATTGGCTGCCGCAATGAGTGTCAACCACACGCCTTCTCCACTTGCGTGCATGTGGTTGCAAAACTGTTATCTTCAGTTCCGCCCTCTCTCTGACCTCTCGGGTCCTAGGGTCCCATCTGCTGCAATGTCTGTTGACCTTTGTCAGGCATCCCGCCACAGATTGGCCCCGGGGTCTCCTTTTCCATCGCCTGGTCTCGCAGTGCGGACCCCCATGGAGTCCTGCCAGGACTGTCATCTCGGCATCATTGCACACAGTGGCCCCATCTCCCACGTGTGCTCCTTTTCAGTCCAGCCCACACACCCTGTCTTACTGGAAGAGCCCTACTGAAATGGACCCAGTATCAGATCGTGCGCAGGCCACATGTTTCCTTTGGCTCCTCACTGTCTCAACAAACCACATCAACCCTCTGTGGCCTGGCGAATGGAAGTGGTGGTTGCACCTGTAATACCAGTGTCAGCATGTGACTGGTCGTAGACACCTTCCTGGGTTCTGGCCCCAACTCCTTACAATTCTGCATCCTCGGTGTCTCCGCACCCCGCTGTCCTTGCCTCAGCTCAGGTCTTCATCTCACCTAGATGACAGCAAAAGTCTTCCCATTGGTCTCCATATGGCTAACCTTGTCCCATCTCTGCTCTCTCCCCTACACTGCAAAAAAAAAAAACCCCAAAACAGTCAGTCATTATACTCTCTTTTGCATGTCATTCTGTTCAGAGTCAAGTTCAGTTCCTTAGCATGACTCTCTAGACTCATTACCATCTGGCCTCTGCCTGCCTGCCCGGCCCACAGACGACAGATCTTGCACTGTCCTCCCGTCTTTGCTGAGATTTCCTCTGGCTTTGATGCTCTTCCCCAGCCTCTTCTGCTTGTTATTCCACGCAAGCATCTCACAGTCTTTGTGGCACTTCTGCCACCGCCGCTTCCCTTCCTCCAGGACTTCAGTCGGCCCCTCTCTGTACTCACACAGCACCCCAGGCCTTGCTCCACTGGTAATGCTTCTCACACTATTACCATCGCTGACCCTCCTGACCCCCACGGGAGGCCCCAGCGCTCCCTGAAGGCAGAAATTAAGTCTCATACCCCCAGGTCACGAGATGTGCCACGTGTCAGGAAGAACAGCAGCATGCCACGTGCTGAGCACTTGACACATCGTCAAGGTAACCCTTGCAGAAAGGAAAGGGAGAGTCACTTGCCCGAGGATTTGAATGAACTCAGGCAGTGTGGCCCAGCCTCTGTTGCGTTCTCTGAGCCCTAGTGAACAGACGAGTGAAGGGGAGGTGGGGTCAGCGCCAACCAGAGTGCGGGGTGCCGAGGGCCCTCGCTCGGGTCCACAGGCAGGGAGCCATGGTGGGCTTGTGAGCCCGCAGGTGGCAAGATGAGAGCCATGCTTCAGAAGGAGAGCCCTGGCAGCACTCGACATGAGCCAGAAGCGGGGCTGGTAGAGACAGGGAGCCCAGCTCCCCAGCGCCTGCAGGAGTGGAGGAGGGAGAGATGGCCGGATGTGAGCTGGGGTGGAGGCTGCAGTGACATCAGCCATCAGCACACAGACTTGCCTCGGAGGGAGGGCACCGAGGAGAACGTATCCACAATACTCGGCACCTGGGCCAAACAGGCGGCTGTTTAGATTTCCATCTGCAGTACCATGGGGAGCCCTAGTATAATCCCCAGACAAGCCAACAAGTTGATTCCACTGAATCACCCCCTCGGGCATTCATTATAGAGGCCCAACTGCGTCACACAGAGACGCGGGACCCTAAGGCACCACTTCTCTTGGGGGCAGATCCTGCGCTCCTCTCTGTGATCCATCAAGTGACTTAGAGCTGCAGCTGCCACGGATTGGGTCACCCTTACTTAACACAACATGAGGAACTCATTCATTCATTCATCCATTGGTTCATTCATCCCTCAAATGATTGTCAGGTGCCTACTACACAGCAGGCACTGCTCTGGCCTCTGAGAATACAGTGGAAACTGAGGCAGAAGTGTGCCTGCTCTGGGGGTGCTGACACTCTAGTGGGAGACAGTCTGAGCAGCTGTGATGAGGCAAAGCTGACACTCCAAGTGACAGCGACAGTGCATTAGCTTCCCTCTTTCTTTGCTCCCTTGTCCCTCCTCATGACATTTCTGCAGCTGGTGTTCTGGGGGTGATGTTTTGAAAGCCATTGCTGTAAAACAAGAGCCAGGGGGGTCTCCTAAAGGCCCAGGTGGTCCCTGGTGATCTGCAGCATCTGCTCAAGAAGCTACTAGAGTCCCCAGCTGGAGCACTGTTGTTTGATGGTGGCCTTAATCAAAGGGCTGAGGACTAAATGAAGGTCCAGGGAGAAGCCCTTTGAACCCAGCTAGGTTGTCTCGTGAGGGGTGACAGGTCCTTGGCCAGCCTCTTCACCACCATGTGGCCCTTAGAGTCTTTGACAACCGCTGACCCCACCACACAATCGCACTTCACACTCTGCAGTTGATACCTCTGTGTCCACTCAGAGCGCGGGGTGGGGAGAAGCCAATTATCACATCCCTACAGGCTGATGAGTGAGGTCGGTGCTTCTGGGGAAGGTACTGTCTAAAGACAAAGAATCTTTTGTTTTGTTGATCATTAACATTTATGCATCAGGCACAGTTTTAGGCACTTTCAAATACGCTGAATTCTCATAGCAACCTCAGGAAGAAGGAGGCATTTTCTATCCGTTTTTAAAGCTGAGGAGATGGCTTCAGAAGGCAATTGGCCCATGTCAAGCACCCATAGTGGCTAGCAGACCCAGATGCAAACTCCAGCTCTCTGCCCCAAGCCCCACCCCCCCAGCACTGAACACTAGACTGGGTGGGGGCGGGTGTTGAAGGGTGGGAAATAAATTGAATCGGTCACTGCAACTACTTTCAGTAAGTTCAAGTTTCCCGAGAGGATTCACACACCCAAGGTAACCGTACTTCTTTCCTCTCCTGGTGCTTTGGCTTTAAGATTGAGCACCTATGGGAAAATCCAGTGCAGGGCTAATTAGCTTTAGTTTTCCAAAGTGGAGGTCAAAGTGTCCCAGTCCTGAGTACCGACGATCACACTTCATTCATTATATCAGATTCACCGGTATGTGAGTCTGAGTGGAAGAAAAAGTGCAATTGTGGAATATGGTAAAGAATGCCATTGGTCCTTAGCTCAAAATAACTTCTGCAAGTATTGGGTTGGCCAAAAAGTTTGGGTTTTTCCCATAAAATAAAAGACCCATTTTTCATTTTTATCAATAACTTTATTGATTTGGATATTTTGAGGATGTTGGCTACCTCCTGCTAGTGGCTTCTAATGGGTAGAGGCCAGGGGTGCTGCTAAACATCTTTCAATGCGTAAGACCGCCCCGCAGCAAAGAACTACTTGGCCAGAAGGTCATTAGTGCCAAGAAACTTCGAGAACCACTTTTTTTTTTTTTAATTTTATTTTATTGTTGTTGTATTACATCCCCTTTTTGCTCCCCTCTGTCCCCCTCCCCACCCACCCACTCCCCGCCAAAGTCAATCCCATTTGTCGTCTATGTCCGTGGCTCCTTTATACTAGGGAGAACCACTTTTGACATGTTCCATCAGTCAGAGCATCTTCTCCATACGCTGCCTAAATCTTTTTTGGCATGTTGCATTTTTACCATTCTTTAAATGATAAAGCATAGTACACCAAAAATGTTGCCTATTTTCTTCTATCTTTAATATTTAAATGGCTGCACAAAACCTCACCAATTTGATGTTTCTTTTTTAATGCATACTGATATGAAAGTTGTCACAATCCAATCTAACAAAGTTGTTTTGAATGGCGTTAAAGACAACTAAGCACTACTAGAGCCATTGTATGGAAAATAAAACCGTAATGGACTTTTTGGTCAATCCAATACTTACCTGTCAGGTTTGCCATACAGAACTGCTACAACACACCTGTAAAGTGCAAAACTTGTGTGCATCCCAGCATGTATATACTCAAACACATCAGCAGTCCCTTGTTTTTCTGAAATAGAGCATGTATGTGCCTTTGTTTGTGCTGCTGATTTGCACAACACATGCTTTCTTTCTGGGTAATAAGAAGGTAAGCCTCCAGCCCTACTTGGATTCTCGTAATTTCTGAATGAGCGAATCCAGATGAATGAGGCCTCACAGTGTAAGGTATAAATTACTTCAGAAAAACACCCTTGTTGCAATGCTGCTGCCCTTGCCATTGGAGTAAGCAGACAAGGGATCTTGTCAGCTGCCTATTCCCAGATTCCCCTTCTCAGGCCTGACCCAAAAGAGAAAACAAACCAGACCCAGTACATGGCTGCAAAATGTTTCTGAGCCTCACTCAACACACATTTGTGGAACACACATTCTACCCTTTCCACAGCCATGAGTGTAAGCTGGGAATGTAAACTTGAGCTCAGAAGCCATTTGATCAACCAGAGGCTGTGAAATACACTTAAAGGGGACTGAAGAGTTGTTCCTTCTTTCTCTTATGGGTGACCAGGCCCTGCCTTGCCCATTGCCAGTCACCCTGCTCTCACAGAGCCTCCATCCCCACCTGGATCAGCTCCTCCCTCTCCCAGTGTGCTTACGGGCTCTGCTTAGGGATAGCATCCTGCGCCAAAGGCAGGGAAACCAGCCCCTTGGCACACACTCTCGGACTGCAGAGCCGGGCTTCCTGGGCTCAAATCACTGCGCTGCCTCTGATTAGCTCGGGGCTGCAATTTCCTCCGGTGAAAACTGGGGATCGTTACAGCACCTACTTCATATGGTTGCAGGGAGGGATGAACTAATAAAGATTAGAACAAAGGCCTGGTTCATGGTGAGCACCATTTGTGCATATTACTATCCTGTGTAACACCCCATTTCACGTGGTGTAATTACAGAATTAATACCTGTCTCCTATCTCCTACAGTAGAGTAGCTCTGTGAGGGCAGGGGCCAGGTCCTTTGATTCTGACCATCATATTCCCAGACCCCAGCCTGACCTTCTCCTTAGTTGGCACTTGGTGTAAATTCTTGTCAGTGCATGAAATGAGTGGATCCTTACTCTGCTGCTTAGCTGCGGTGTGACCTCCGGCGGGTCACTTCCCCTCTCTTGACCTCAATTCCCTCATCTGAAAATGAGGGAGGCTGGGCGAGATGGTCAGTCACGAAGGGAGCGCCTTCGTTCATGCACATTCGGAAAACGTACTTCGCAGGTGTTCTAAGTGTCTCACATGTATGAACTCAGTAAATCCCGAGGCTAAAAGCTCGGGTAGGGGTAGGGGAGCCGCTTCCGCCTCCAGAGGGGCGGAGAGGAAGCCCGTCGGGGTGGGCCCGCAGGCAGAGCCCCAGTGCAGAGAGAGCCGCCTTTCACAGGAAAACAGTTTGTGCTCCTGGCTGGGCCACCTTTCACCCCTTGCTCAAGGAACAGCCCGTTTGGTAAGGGTCAGGGATAAAGGGCTCATTCTTCCCTCTCCATGCGCAGGAAAGTCAGCCCTTGGTGTGGGGAGTTGGTTCTCAAAATAGAACGTCCTCATGTGGTTCCAAGGAGGCCCAGCGTCAGAGCGTCAGTCACAGCTGGGACGGACTTAGGCCTCAGCCATGCGACTGAACCTTTGACTGCTCAGGTACACACACGCGCACACACACACACACACACATACACACGTGTGTGTGAAGTAGCCACACCTAACACAGCTCTTTCACAGGCTGGGAACTGGTGACTTAGCCCCATTTATATAGCAATAGCAATAGCGTGTGATTTGACCCAGAAAATAGCAACTTCCTGTTATGGGCCCTCAACAAAAAGCGTCTTTATTCAGGCAGAGCTCTGGGGACCCCAGGGTTTGTGCCCAGCATGTGTAAGGACCGTGCATGGAACCGGATGTGGAGTGTGAAAGGTGAGGCGGGTGCCACCGGCCAGCCCCGGCCCCTCCCGGCAGGCTAAATAGAAGCTTCCTTGGTGAGGCAGCAGGCACTTCAGCCTCTCATCTTTCAATGGTCTCTTCACCAAGGGGAAAGCGAGTCACTGACTCATTTGCAATTAGCTGACCTAATGGGACAGAATTTTCCATGCCGGATTCTGTGGTAACAGAATTTTATTGTCACATTAGAGATATTTTGAGCCAGTCTCACTTCCAGGCAATTACTCTTTTGAGTCCGTGACACAACCTCTGGGCACAGCTGCATCTAGGGTCGTAGATTAGGCACAAAAGCCATAGTCTCTTGGGCTCTGTGGGAAGGAGGTTCCAAGTGCGTACTGTGACGTTTTACCTACACAAGCCAAGGCAGCGAGGACTGGCAGAAGCAGCAAGTTGAGGCCTGGTCAGAATCGTAAGGCCCTGGGGCCCTGGCTGGGTGGCTCTGTTGCTTGGGGTGTTTTCCTGTGCAACCAAAAGGTTGCTGTTTCGATTCCCCATCAGGGCATGTACCTCGGTTGCGGTTCGATTCCTAGTTGGGGTGCTTATGAGAGGCAACTAATCGGTGTTTCTCTTTCTCTCAAAAAAAGGAAAAATCAATGAATATGTTCTCAAGGATTAAGAAAAAGAATTGTGAGACCTGTGCTCTAGGGGAGGAGGGAGCAGAAGGGAAAGGTGGCAGAGGGGTTAAGGGCCATGGGCTGCATTTCCAGTAAGTAGCGCCCTTCCTCTCCGGAGTCAGTCACCCGTAGGCCAACAGGCTAGAGGGACTGGGTTTCATGCCGGCCCTTCCACCAGCTTGCCACGCAACTTTGGGAATAAGGTGGTGAACCAGGAGTTTAGGAAAGAGACAGCTTCCAAGAATGGTAACATTCTGACCTGAGCAGGGGAGGGTGGAACATTTAGCTTCTTGAGATAGGAGGTCAGGGCAAGTCTCTCTGAGGAGGTGACATCTGAGCTGAGATCTGGAGAATGATAAACAGGCAGAGGTGCAGGGGGCCAGGGGCAGGCAGGGTGGGAAAGCAGAGTCCTGGGCAGAGGAAGCTGGAGGACAGAATTCCGGGGGATGGAACCAGCTAGGCGCGGCGCAGGACCAGAGCGGGTGGCGTGGTGCAGGACCAGAGGCGAGGTGTCATGTGCCCAGGGAGCTTACCTGAGAACATCCAGGGGGAGAAGCAACCTTAAAAAAAAAAAAAAAACGCAATGACTATTTTATAATATTCCTCAGTATTCACTGTTTAATGCCCGAGACCGAGGTTTCTGGAGCAGGGCCCAGTCTCCCTGCGGGCTCTGGGATTCAGTTAGAGTGGGTCCCCAGTCGGACCGCACCGCTCAGGCCTGAGGTCCAACGCGGCTGCCATGCAAACAGCATCCAGCCGCTTCCCACCGCGGGTACCTGGGTACAAACGCCAGCGTTTCTGATCTGATTGGGGATTATGAAAGCCTTGGTGTGCTGTCATAGTCACCTTGGCAACCGCCCTTGGTGCCTGCTCCCATCAGTTCCCAGACACCGTGGCCACCCTTCTCCCTCATGCCTACCTATTCTTCACTGTGAAGTGGCTGAAATGGCTATGCAAGGCACGCTGTCCTTGGTAGGACAGACCCTTGCTACGAGAAGTTGGATCTGTCCTCCTTGACCTGTGAATCTAACCACCGCCCCCTGCTTCCCTTGGGCTCCCACTCGAAAAGAGACAGAGCCGTCCCCTTTGGCTTCCTGGGCTGCAGGCAGCAGCCATTGCTGTCATAGCCTCTTCTCCCGGCTGCTTAGGCCTCAGCCTGTCTGTCTCCCTCCCAGGAGGCAGCCTCCCACCTGATCCCTGGGGGCTCCACTCTCCAACTGTCAGGGAAGACAGATGGGGAGCAGAAGAATTCACACATTCACACACACTTGCTCTCCCCTGCCCACTGCCCCTGCCATCCTTGGTGACTGGCTCCTGTCCTTGGTGGGGTGGCCCTTAGCACAGCAAGGCAATCTTTGTGTGGACAGGCCGGCCAGCAAACTGGGAGCCTCAGAGCACCTCCTCTGTCTCCCCTCTGATTGTACTAAAGGGCTTATTTGCATAGCTGTCTTGGGAACTGGAAAAAAAATGTAAAGAAGCAGCCTTGCATGGGGCTTCTCTCCTAATTCTTTCCAGAACTGCTTGCCCTCTTGGGGTTAGGAACACCGTGCACAGAAACACCACCCCCCTTCAGTTGGCTTACCTTGATTCCTTCTTCCACATTCACATACACTAAGCCCAGTCATTTGCCATTTCCTGCTGGAGTGTCTTCTAGGGCTCCAGTGAATGTGCATCAGAAAGACACATGTTCTTCAAATGATAGAATAACCTTTGAAACTGTTGACTTACCTCTTCTTCAAAAGCCTACCTTTAAAAGGTTGCAGTTCATAATTGAGTTCAACTATAAAATGCTATTTTTAATGATGTCATTGTGTTTTACTTGGCAGTATTGTTCTCTTGGGTTGATGGAGTGAGACCTATCACATCACCATAACTAATGATAAAACTCACAACGTCCAGCTGTATCTATTTGGGCATGTTATCATGTTCTTGTCTCTCTCTCTCTCTCTCTCTCTCTCTCTCTTTCTCTCTCTCTCTCTCTCTCCTCTCTCTCTTCTCTCTCCTGTGTCATTCCCGTATTTCTAGTAGTTATTCCTCCTTTGGGGTTTGACTTCCTAAGACATTCCAGATTAAGAGCACAGAGTCTGTATTACTGGTTGAGTGAACACCAGTCCAACTCTGGCTAAGAAATCCTTTGCATTTCTCCTGTTGGAGACTTCCTAGACCAAGGTTCAGTCTTTCAGAAGTTCAATGATTCCTTCCCATGGATTTTCACTGATAGCATCTTAAGAAATTTAACTTAAAACAAACTGTGAATGTGACTGATACTGTGCATATGTAACTTCAAGCTAATTTTAACTTTGTGGAATTTCTTTCCCCTCAACAAGTACCCTTTTAATAGCCCCACTTCCCGGATGGAACCTTGTTTGATGAGCAGTACTCCCAGACTGCATCCTACCCCCGTCACCCCCCGATGGCCAGAGGTACCCACAGCCAACACGTGCTACACAAGCCCGTCTGTGCATTCCACGAGGTATGGAAACTCTAGTGACATGTACACGCCCCTGACCACGCGCAGGAATTCTGAGTATGAGCACATGCAACACTTTCCTGGCTTTGCTTACATCAATGGAGAGGCCTCCACAGGATGGGCTAAATGACTGTTCTCATAGGAATCCATATTTAATATTAATAAGTATTAATAATAATAATAATAAACCCATCCCCTCTCAAAGACTTTATCTCTATACATTATATAACTTGTGAACCATTCCTAGGTATCCATTTCCTAGTGAACGTGAGGCTGGGATTCACTGTGGGGTGAATACACTTTAGTTCAGAAACAGAACTCACTAAACGTCTGTGAGATTGGATTCCTGTAGCCAAGCCAGACTTGACTTTCGATAGAGCACCATCTCGGGCAGGCCAATCTGTGCCTTTTCCCTTTGTTCCACGAAGTTGCTTTGTGTTGGCAACCACTCCCTGTAAGTTACTTATTTTCCTGTTGACAAAAGCTCTTTAGTCTTGAAGGATGGATACTGGAGACAGAATCTGGTTTGTGTTCTTGGACGCAGGCACATAATTTACCAAGAGCATTCACCTTGCCATCTGTCTGTCATCTGACCGTACAATGAAAGCCCCGGACATGCTGCACACATCCCTTCTTCCTGGGGGTGCTCCCGGGGCACCAGGGCTAAATGGAGGTGTCTGCAAACTCTAGATTCCCTGTTGCGCTCACGTCTATCACGGTACCTGCATTGTTTTAGAATGTAAGCACTGTCTGGGGGGAAGGAAGAGGCCTGTTCTATATGCCTTAAGTCGACTGAAATTTGTAGGAGACCAGTTCTTCTACATACAAGTATTTGTCCTAAGTTTGCACAATGGCTAGTGTCAGCAAAAGGCAGGGGAGGGGGTTTTCAAGTTCCTTGAGAATGTAGAGGTATAGCATTGAGTATCACACTCTGCTGTATTGATGCTGTGAAACTGGATGGACCAAGTTTCCAAGTGTGAAGATGACTTTCATGGTTCCTTCATAAGACTATAATAATTTCCGACACTTTGATAGAAAAAAATTTTTTTCAAAGCTGTGCCTTTGAGCCTATACTATACTGTGTATGTGTGGAAATAAAAATGTATTGTACTTTTGGAAAATTTTTTTCTTAGGCATTTTTCTGTCAGATTTGTAGCAATTTGTGAGGTTTGTTAGAGCTTAATATAGGTTTTCTTTTCTGTATTATAAAAAGCACCAAGCAATTATGGTGGACCTATTACCCTATGGGTAAGAAATAAATAGAAATATGACATCGGATGTTTTAGCAATTGTTCTGTAAATAAAATCTTTGATCACACCCACTCAGTGTGATAATCATGTCTACAGCTAAAATGGAAATAGTTTTATCTGTACAGTTGTGCAAGATATGAATGGTTTCACACTCAAATAAAAAGTATTCAAATGACCCGCTTTCGTCATTTTGCATTTGACATGACCTCTGTCTGTGTGTGGAACACTTAGGGTGTAAGTGGACGAAACAACACTAAGTGGTCCTGCATGGTTGTGCTTAACCAGGTCAGCACCATCTTGTCATAAAACCGTCACTGAAGTTTGGACAGGGCCCCCTGGGCAGTCCTTCAGCAGCAGTTTAGTACCTGCAGCTCCGTTGAGGTTTGAAAGGGACCAATTCTACACAGAAGGACTGAAGTTTGCATGGTGGCCAACGTCAGCGAAGGGCAGGGCCCTTTCAGCTCTTACAGGCAGTTATTGCCCTTCGATGGCAGCATCATTAAGGGGCCCCTGGGACTTGGCTCATTATGCTTTAATGATCACTGGGTGTAAAGATATTTCAAGTGCGGCGCTTTAAATGCTAATAAACTTCTGCAACGGCACAAGTAACATTACTGAGTACTTAATAAGCGCCAACAAAGTCTTCTTCAGCACCACCTTTTGATTCTAGGCCTGAGGACTGAGGATATAAAGACAATGTTTAAATGCTTTGCCCAAACTTTTGAGTTTAGGATCTACAAGAGACCGAGTCAGAACCAAAGACTTCCAGAAATGGCCGTAGTGATATGTTAACTAAAAGGCATGAGAATTTGACAACTCGATTTGTTGCATTTTTTAAAGATTTCTTTTTAAAGCCAAGCTCTTAACTTGCTGTTACATAACACACTTATACCTGAACATGATTCTAAGAATAAAGTGATATATTTTACATAGCATCCCCTTAAAATATTTAGCAATGTTGATGTGCCAAAAGAAAGTAGGTACCGGATTTCACACACTGAAGGTTAATTAATTTGGTGTTTTGGCCATGATCCATTAGTTGGCTTTAAATAAGGAAAGTAAGGAAGAATGAAATTTCAGATTTAGTCACTGTAGGAAAAAAAACCCTGAAGATAACCAGATATCTCATGTTCTTACCATCCAAAGCTAGTGCTCCAGAAATGAAAGGGTGGAGTAAGTTTGACTTTTGACTTACTAATCACAAACAAAATAAAGCAGCTGCCAAATTCTCCAGCCAGGTAGTGGGCAGTACCCCATGTACACCCATGTACAAGTAACAGCCACAAGCTCACCAAAGGCATGGATCTTTCGGCAAAAATAGTCACAATCAACAAGGACCTGAATCCCAGAGAACAACGTGGTTGCTCCAAGCCCTTGGCAAAGGGGCACGGTGCACCTCCTCCTCCCAGCACAGCCGAGAGCTGGGAGCCACTGGGCGTTCTCTGCAGGGCAAAAGGGGCCCAGGACCTCGGAGGTGAGCGTCCTGACTGAGTTCCCAAATGTTCTCAGCCTTCAGCTTCAGAATTGAGCAGGATCTGATGAGGGAAAGGCAACAGCTGCTGGGAGCTCACTGACTCCAATGCACCTTCTCACCCTCTCTGATGGTTGGGCAAGGTTGGCAGCTGGGAGTGGGGCCAGTCACTTGTCAGAGGAACAGAGGAGTGTTGGCAATAAAGGGACACTCCCCTGTTTGGGGCGCTTTCCGAAAAGGGCTCTGTCAGCTTGGAGCTGGCCGGAGTCATGAGCAGCAGCCGGGGTGGCTCACCCACGTTGCAGGCCTCTGGCGTCTGAGGCATCCAGCCTGCTGGGCCCTTTGTCAGGCTTCTAAGATACCCCAGGTCTGAAAAGAAAGGGGATCTGCGGCCCCCTCGGACACAGCAACCCAGTTGCAGACCAATCAGAACTATGGCATTGAGTAAGCCCAATCTAAATGTGGCCAGGGACTGAAACGGTGGGAAGAGAACTGAGGGGAAGCCTTGGTTTCACCACCACGTGACCTTGGAGGGGTCACCTCCCCACTCCGGACCTCAAGCAGGCATGTTATATGACTCTGACATCCCGATTATAGTCTGTGTGCTGATGGCCCCGGGCTGGCAGATCTGGGCGAGGAGGGTGGACAGCTTAAGGAAAACAAAGAACGGACTGGCAGCTGGGCAGTGATTCAGGAAGGCAGCCGCGAGAAGGCGACGGCTCCACCAGCTGGTGCCCCAGAACAGCTTGAGGTTCGAGCCCATGAGCTCAGCTCCTGGACCTGCACGGCCATCAGCCAACATTCCACCTGCTTCCTCGTGCCCCACCCCACCCTTTCCTCCACAGATCCGGGTGGCAGTCTTCTGATATTCTCCCTGTCTTTCCAGGTTTGTCCTTCATGTGTGCTTTAAAGCGCTATCAACCAACATGGCTCAAATGAGTCCGGAGAAGAGCAAAAATAGGCTAAGTGTCCCAACTTCTTGCATGCCTTAAAGGCAGAATAGCAAAGATTTTTTTGTTTTTTTGCTTTTTGCTTTTTAAATCCTGGGAGGGTATAGTACAAATACGCTAGTGCAGGGGAAGGTGTGGATGGCAGTTACTGTAGGTCTCCTGAGGCACAGAGTTCAGACTTACTCAAGAGTCTAAAGAATGTAACTCATCATTGGAAACTTTAAAGAAAAAGGTAGATATAGGTACTGCCTTTAAAATAAAGTCAAACTGGGATTAATTCCTAGTTCCACTACGGATGTTTTAGAAGGGGCACTCCTGTTCCACCTAGGATTGGACTTCAGTGGTTCTCAGCCCTGGCTGCCTGTTAAAGTCACCTTATCAACTTTTTAAAATACTGATGTATGCCCCTGATGAAGTGACTCAGTGGATAGGTGCCAACCTGGGAGCCCAAAGGTTGCTGGTTCAATTCCCAACCAGGGCACATAACCAGGTTGCGAGCCAGGTTTCCAGCCAGGTCCCCGGCTGGAGGCAGGTGAAAGGCAACCCACCATACATGGATGCTTCTCTCCCTTTCTTCCTCCCTCCCTGTCCTTCTCTCTGAAAATAATAAAATCTTAAATAAGTTAATTAAAATACTGATGTATGAGGTCCCACCTATAGTCAATAACTGACTTGGAACAGCACCCAGGGCATCAGATTTTTGAAGGGCCCCTGATGATTCTAATATGCAGTCAAAGTTGAGAAACATGATCCCTTGCAACCTGAAGTACTAAGATCCAGAGTGGCTATTCCCTGACCTCGCACCCCAGAAACCCCAGGTTTTTTCTACAGGGGTCCAGTCTGTCCAGAGTAGAGAACCGTGGCGATCCCCAAACACCCACACCACTGACTTTCGACCCAAGTGCCACAAGAATGTTTAAAACATGCAATACCTGACCATTTAGTCAGGGGCGCTGACCACTTTTCCCTTAGGTCGTCAAAAAAATAAGGCCAACAGCTGACACAATAGCCATCCAGTGTGAATGAATCATAATTATACCTAATTTTTTTTTTGTCAGATTGACCAAAAACATATTTTTTGGTGTATCGCAGAATTGTAGTAATTCGTGTATGTGTGCCACGAGATGAAAAGGGTTGAAGATCGCAGACCTGCAGTGCGGTGCGAGTTTCCCCTGCAGCCTCAGAGCCTTTCCCGGGTGGATGGCACTGTCGTGCGGGCCCTGCTGGCCGGCCCACCTCCCGGCCACTCTCTAACCTGGGCCTCCTCTGCGCACTCCCTGGGCAGCCTCCCAAACTAAGCCAGCCTGGACACGGCCCTGGTGGTTTCCTCTTCATCCAAGGAGGTCAGAACCTTTTGTGCTTCACCAGCCGCCTCCCTGAAGCCCTTTCCCTATTCCTCTGCCTGCACCTCAGTCCTCCACCTCAGCCTTCTCACCCCCATATTTTGCTGCTGCTGGTGTAGGTGGGACGGAAGACGTGGGCTCCAAGAGTTGAGAAAAGAGCTGTTGCTAGGAAAGGGGTGTGGGTGAAGAGAGGTGGTGGGCAGGAGAAACAGGGCTCCCTGGTTTTATTCCTCCCTTTGTCATCGTAAATGCCTCAAGAGCCAACACCAGTGGTTTAAGAACTATTATGAAAAATAATGAGGTCTGACCGTGACAGCAGGGGGCAGAGAGAGAAGCAGCCTGAGAAACAGCTGCAGTGCTAATACTTGGGGTTTATAATGGTCCCCTGATAGCTGGGAAAGCCGAGTTTAGCAGGGTGAATTCTCAAGGAACTGCCAAACTGTGCCCCCACCAGGAACGGTATCCAAACGGCCCTGGCTCGTGCTGCACCCCTCGGAAAGGTAAACTGCAAAAGGTCTTCTGAAGCTGGAATGTAGCCAAAGCCAAAGGACAGGACAATCCTTAAATGAGGAGAAAACGACACTTCCCTCCCTTGATCCTCAGTGGCGAGTGGCACCCGTCTGAGCGAATCTATAGAGGCTCCCCTTCTTGGGGTCTGCTGTGTGCCCGGCACTCCAGAGGCATCATCGCCATTCCGGCACCACCGATGGTATAATCATTTCTGTTTACAGAAGGAACTCGGGCTCTGAGCAGGGTCGTGCTTTGCCCCAAGGCGCACAGTAAGTGGGAGAGCTGGGGTGTGAAAACAAAGTGACCCCGCTCCACAGGCTGTGTTCTTCGCCCTCCAGCACAAGGGCCTTCCTCCTCCTCCCTACTTTTGTTTCCATCCACCCCAACCCGCTTCCTCTCTCCTAAGCGGCTTTGCAGTTTTTAAATCAACCTTGACCATGGTCATAGCGCCTACTGGGGTTGAAGGGTTTCCCGGCTTCTGGGAAACTGTGGCGTGCTAGATGAGGACAGCGCCTAAGCTGGGCCCCGGACGGTTCCCTGACCATAGGCGGCATTCCGCTCGCTCTAAGGTAACAGCAGACTAGCTCTTGCTCTGCCATTTCCCAGGGTACGTACAAACCATTATCACGGATCAAGATTTGGTTATTCTATAGAGAAACAGGAACAAAAGAAAATCAATAATAATGTAAAAAAAAAAAAAAAAAAAAAAGTCACAGGGGGATTTTTATTACCAGGTCGAAAAAAAGCTCTGCAGGGGAGGTGCAATGAGCCAAGTATTCACTAGAATGAAGTCATTTGAGGGGGGGGTGGGGGTGGGGGTACTGGCCACCTCTTGCTGTTCAGGTCACTACCCTTTGACAGCTGTGGCCTCTGACCTCAACAGCCCTACAATTCTGTTTTGACTGACCCTGAAACCCATGAAATTCAGATGTAGGCACTGCCCCAAAGTTGAGATAAAGCTGACTAATATGGGAAAAGCTCCCGGTATGTGCCCCCAGCTGAAAGGAGCTGGCAGTTCTTTGGCTGTAGAGGCCGTTCATTCTGTCTTCCTCCTTTCAGGGAAAAGCTAATCCTTCCCAGGCAGCTCCCGGGAAGACTAAAATGTGTTGATGATGAATGGCAATAATCCTTTGTCCACTGCCACCTCCTCCTAAGGTTGAACCTTAAGAATTTAATCAAATGTTGGTAAGTAAATTAATGCTTTACTGCGTAAAGAGTTAAGAAGGAAGTGGTGGGAAGAAGGGGTATGAGGATATATTTCCTCTGACATACGCATCTGGAAAGCTTAATCGCAAAGACATCGATACGGTGTGTGTGTGTGTGTGTGTATTGTTTAAGTTCCTTATTTACATACACACAGGCACAGTCACTGTACCAAAACTGTGTTATGTCAAAGCACATCAATGTTAAAGACATGAACTCTAGCTTTAAAGACCAAAGCAGCGCGTTGGAATTACTCTTCTGTTAAAAAAACACCACTAACAACAAAACACATATTTGCACAGCAATAGGAATAACATGACCTTTATCCCCAAATCTTTGCATCACTATGAGGGAGGTTGCAATTTTCATTCCAGCTCAGCTAACACTTGAGTGGCCACCCCATGCCCAGGTCTGCTGTGCCAGCCTCCTCTTTTTACCCTGCAAAGGAGGTGTTATTATGCTCCCTACAGCTGGGGGAAAAAAATCAATGCTCAAAGAGAGCAAGTGACTTATCACTGAATACTGAGAGACAGGGTTAAAATTTAAACTCAAGACTTTTGGCTTTCAAGTATTCCAGTTAGATTATTAAAAAAAAAAAAAAAAAAAAAACCTGGTTACCAGAGGGTTTTAAGGAATTTGACAAATGATTGGCTTCTGAGACTCACACAGTGACTCACGATGAAAAACCAGGTTTTCCAGTTCACAGTCCAGCTTCTTTCGCCACATTACAGTATTGCCACCCAAAGCGATGGGTTTTCCCAAGAGGTGTTTGGATGGGGTTCCAAGCCAGCGAGATGCAAATAGGACTGACCCACATTCCGGCTCTTGGATAAAGAAAAACTCCTAAAGAGCAGAACCCGTTTTGTACGCTGAGTTTGAGAACCCCTGTGGATAGCCAATCAATATTGAACAACTATAGGCACATGTGCTGAGGACTAACAGCACAGGCTCAATTTTAGCAATTAGAATACTGGAACTGTTACTAAGGCACCTCGTAAAGCCAAAAAGCCTGGATGGAGTAGCTGTAAATGTTTAAAAGCTAACAACTCTGAAGTGATTTAATCCAACCTTAATTTTATGAGATACTGAGAAATTAAAATAATATGCACAAGGATCTGACATCCTCTCACAGCACACCCTCCTCTCCTTCCCAGCTCTATTTGACGTTACGTCATATGGCATTGAGAGATAAGTGTTTTCAGGAATGTACTATGTTGAGGTTGGATTGGCTGGTCATAGAATCATCACTGATCATGAAATGTCGGATTTAACTTTCCCTTATTCCATTGACCAATTGACCTCCTAGAGGATCTCCATTGCTGTCATTAAAGTTCAGCCAAGCTGGTATCACTTCTCAATAAGCATCCCATTAATTTGGGCCTCCTGTTTTTTTCTCCCCGTGTTTCCCCTCTTTCTGCTTTCCTACTCTTGCTTTGCAGTTCACCTTCTCCAAGAAGGCTTCCCTGTTTGCTCTTTTTAAAACAAAAAAAATTTTTTTTTTATTTTTAGAATGAGGGGAAGGGAAAGAGAAAGAAGGGGAGAGAAGATGCAGAGTTAAAAAATCCTGGTGATCAGGATCTTAGAGAAATGATTGAGTATGGCCACAAATAAAGGAAGAAATGAAGGTTATACAATGTGAAATTAAGAAAAATACACAGGGAACTAACAGTGATGGAAGGAACCCACGAGTCAATCAATGATTTGAAGCAAAAGCAGAAATAGGCATTTACCCAAAAGGGAATGAAGAAACAAGAATTGAAAAAAAATGAGGAGAGGCTTAAGGACCTCCAGGACAACTTTAAATGTACCAATACCTGAATCATAGGGGTGCCAGAAAGAGAAGAAAAGCAAGAAACTGAAAACTTATTTGAAAAAATAATGAAAGGAAAAGTCCCCAATTTGGCAGAGGAAATAGACATACAAGTCTAAGAAGCACAGAGTCCCAAACAAGCTGGAACCAAAAAGGACCACACCAATATACATCATAATTAAAATGCCAAAGGTTAAAGATAGAGAATCTTAAAAGTAACAAGAGAAAAGACGTGAGTTGCCTACAAAGGAATTCCTGTAAGACTATCAGCTGATTTCTCAAAAGAAACTTTGCAGGCAAAAAGGGACTAGCAAGAAGTATCAACAACAGAACCTCAAAAATAAATATTAAAATTAAAAACAAACTAAAGCAAACATCCAGAAATAGGACCAGAAATATAGGTGTGGGGATCATTGGGAGGGTTATCAGCTAGGAGGGGGAAGGGGATGAAACAGGGAAATGGCGCAGGGATTAGGAAACATAACTGGTGGGTACAAGATAGATAAAGAGAAGTTAAGAATAATAGAAGAAAGGGTGAAATCAGAGAACTAACATGCACAACCCATGGACATGAACTAAGGTGGGACTGCGGGAGGGAATGGGGGTCTTGGGTGGAGGAGAGCAAAGGGAAGAAAATTTGAGACAATTGTAACAGCATAATATACTTAAAAAAACAAAATACTACAACAATAAAATTTAAAAACAAACAAAAAAAATACAAAATAAAACAAAACAAAAACTAGTCAATTCTCTAAACTCCAGAATTGGAATTCAGAGAATTCTACTCATTCAAGATATGATCTGTCACTCAACAACCACTGCACTGCTATGTGAGACTACTCTCTGTCTCTCTTACGCCATGGTATCTTCAGCTGTAAAAATAAAGGAATTGAGTCAGATATTTTAGTTCTCTTTCAGTGCTAAAATTTTTTGACCCTAAGCATGAAACTATATTTGAACATTCTCATTCTTTAGAAAAATCTATTAATAGTAAGGTTGTATGAATCAATATGTGCAAATGAAATATCAACATGCTATTGCAAATTATACCTTGGGCATATCTGCAAAGATTCTGATTCAGTTGATCTGTGGTGTGGCCTGAGTATTGGTAGCTTCTCAATCAATCTGAATGAGCAGCCAGAGTTCAGAACCAGTGGAGTAATATTTTGGTAGAGTAGCAATTATTGAACTAGTTTTTGATAGAATACTAAGGTCAAGTGCACGTGACTCATTAGTCTTTGAAAAATGAGAATGACCCAGCAAAATGAAATTTATTTTAATATCATTTTCTACTAATAATGAAGTGTTCTTTTTAAAACTAAGTTAATTATCATGGTCTTATTCTTTAACAAATACAGGGTGGTCAAAAGTTGGCTTATAGCTGATAATCTTATAGGAACCCCTTTGTAGGTAACTCTTTTTCTCTCTTGCTGCTTTTAAGATTCCCTCTTAATCTTTCATCTTTAGCATTTTAATTACAATGTGTCTTGGTGTGGTCCAATTTGGATCTAGCTTGTTTAGGACTCTCCGTGCTTCCTGGACTTGTATGTTTACTTCCTTCACCAAATTTGGGAAGTTTTCTTCCATTATTTTTTCACACAAGTTTTCAAATGCTTGCTCTTTCTCTTCCTCTTCTCCTTCTGGCACCCCTATGATTTGGATGTTGGAATGTTTAAAGTCGTCCCAGACGTTCCTAAGCCTTTTTTTTTTTCCCCTACTTTTGTCTCCTCTTTCTGTACAGGTTAATTATTTCTTCCTTATGTTCCAGATCATTGATTTGAACCCTGTGTTCCTTCCTTTCACCCTTGGTTTTGTATTTTCCTTCATTTCACTTGATCTGGCTTTCACCAGACCAAATCCCTTCAGCATTTGCCATATTTAAGCATATCTGTCAAGTCTGTAAGCATCTTTATCACTAGTGTTTTAAACTGCATCTGTTAGGCTGGCTGTTTCTTCCTCACTTAGTTCAGCCACTGGGACCTTGATCTGATCCCTTTTTTGAGCCATAGTTACTTGTCTCCTCAACTTGACAGGCACCTGTGTTTGCCTTTGTGCCTTCGGTAGAGCTGTCACACCTCTGTAAGGGGCAGGGAACTAGGTATTGATCACTGGGGACAACCTATTTTGTCAGGTTGTGGCACTGTATGTGGGAGAGTGGTTTGAGAGGGAACAATGCTGCTTGCCCCTTTTCTAGGCACTTCTCCTGCTTCCCATATTGGACTAGCTCCTCTTTAGCTGTTGCCCTGGCCATGGTTCCTACAGTGGGTGGGGTCTTCGGACATTCCAGGACCATGGGGCCCTCTAAACATACAGACTCTGCTAACAGACTGGCAGTTTCTCCCTGCATCCCAATCCCCACTGGTTTCCACAGTCAGAAGCAACGTGGCTTTACTTTCCTCCTGGCATGGAACCATGGGCTGTGTGATTTGGTCTAGTGCCGGGAGCACTCAACAGGTGGTCCCTATTGTAACTGTGCTTTCTGAAGTTGTCATGCTGCCAACCCGCACCACCAACCTGTGTCCTCTCTGTCCAGTATCCACCCCTCCTACCTACCTGGATGAGTATTTTTTCTATCTTTTGTTTGTTGGACTTCTGTATAGCTCGATATTCTGGAGTTTCTGGTTGTCTCTGGTTTTGAGGTAGCTGTAGCATTTTTGGTTGTGGAGGGAGACACAGTGTGTCTATCTACACCTCCATCTTAGATTCTCCAGATAATGGACCAATTTTTAAATTTCTGCTTTCTTCAATAAAATGTCATAAAAATTATTGCATGTTTATTGATTTGAGAGAAAGACAAAGAGAGAAGCATCAATGGGAGAAAGCAACATTGATCAGTTGCTTCCTGTATGTGCCCAATGGGATCAAACCCGCAACCTAGGTATGTGCCCTGACCGAGGATGGAACCTGCAATCTTTTTAGTGTATGGGATGACATCCCAACCACTTGGACAGGGTGTAAAATTTGGATTTTAAAAGCTGTTGGCACCAGGTACTCCTTAAAGACCTCCAACTTAGCGCATTCCAGCTAGTGCATTGTCATGGCAGAGGAAGTGCCACAGCAGGATATATCAAACTCCAAAATAAATGACTAGTATTTATTTGCAGGCTTTTTTCATTGGCCCTGACTTAGAACTCCATAACATTTTATGCTATCAGAACCCAAAGCACTTCTAGCCCTTAACTATACCACTTTATAGCCAACTTAGTGCTTGTGAACCCTCTAATTAACACCCTGGACTTCCCTTTTCTCTATTAAAAAAAAAAAAAATAGTGCCTGTCCTTTTGACCTTGCATTTTTCAGCTATTATAAGGATTAAATCAGATAATCTATGTGGAGATATTTTGATACAAGTAAAACACTATTGATATAATGTATAAAATTATTTTATTACTATCTTTCAGAATAATGACTTGTGACTAAGTATTTGTTGCTTTGATTACCCTTTCTCTAAATCCTAGTTCCTTAGTACCATGCCACTCAAGAATCAGCAAGAACTGGAGTTATTGCTGGATTAGGGGCTCCAGTCACTAAAGTATCACATAACTAAATATTCAGGAAGGTAAAGTGACGTAGTCACCCAGGATTTAGCCAGCTTAGGCTCTAGTCCCAGAGTCTGCTTTTAACTATTGACTTTGGACAAGTCACTTAATTTTTCTGGGACCAGAGTCTCGTCAGTGGTCAAAGGATGACTTGAATTAGAGTCAAAGCTCCTTTTGATTTATAAAATCAGAATATTAGTGCTTAATTAAAATTACTAAAGTGCAATTTCCCAAGCCATTAATTCATGTGGTTTCACATTTTTAAAAAGTCTCTTTTTAGAAGTACAGGGTTGGAGCCTGAAAACATAGCCTATTTCTGTTAAATAGACATTTCAAACATATGTGTAAAGACTCTCTTTGAAAGAAACAGCTCTACTCAGATACTTTATGCTTGTTAGTATCCTGTCAGGGAGCCCTTGCTCCAAAAATAAATATAATTCACCCAAAAAGCACAAAATACAGTATACTGGACACAGGGTAGGAACCCAAATACTGTTAGGTTACAGCTCTCAGTTGAGCCAGTTGGTCTTACTTATCCCATTTAAGCCTATTTTCTTATGTATACATGGGACAATATCTTTCTCAAGGATCCACTGAGATAGTGTATATTAAAAGATTTTGTAGGAAAGGCAACAACAATAAGCTAATTTTTAAAAACAGAGATAAGACTACACTAAACCCAAAGTATTAAGGCTTTTCTGTTAAATTTACAATGTGTGCATGTGTACCCACAGTATTTAAAGTGCTAAAGTTGAAGAGAATTCAAATAAACTGTATTTCCAATTAAAAAAAAAAGTTTTATAAACTGTTCAAAAAACAATTGTAAAATGTTACTATACATACCTAAGGAATGTGGCTTACTATATATATCATGATCTTTCTAAAAAGTGAGCTTTTTCAAGAGCTAGATTACAATCTCTCTGACTTAGTTTATTATGTACACAGCACCTATCCCAATGCCTGACTCAACAAATATATTCAGTAAATGTTTGCTGCATGAAAGGTATATAATCCACAGAAAGACCTAAAGCTCCATGAGCTCTGATTCCATATTTGGTTTTACCTCCAAATTGCCAAGCTTAGCACAGTATTTGGCACATAGAAGCAGGTCAATAATCATCAAAGGAATAAAGTTTTGTTCCTCTTCAGCACAGCTCTAAGAGTAGAGGTGGGCAGGCATTGTGTTAAAGATGATTTCTGGTAAAGGCTTCTTGGAATGGAAAACTAGAGATTACTTGGAGAATTCCCCCACTCTCTGACAAATAGCTTGGGAGAGTAAAAAGAACATAGACGCTGAAGTCAAATTCAGCTTCCAAATTCTGCAAGCTTGGTAAATGAATCTATTAACCTCTTGAAGACTCAGTTTCCTCATCTTAAATTGAGAATAGCACCTCCCTCATAAGGTTAAGCACTAGAATTGAAGCTCTGTTAGGGCAGGGACTTCATCTTGGGCCCACTGTCTCTACACCATACAGTACTGGACTATATGGAACGGCACAGATGATCAAATATTTGCTGACTGAATTTGGGAGAAATTGACTGAAGCTATACAGCTCAGGTAACAGAAGACCTGCCCGTAGTAAGCACTTAACAAGTGCGAGCCTCTATCATCATTGCCATCCCCATCATCACTACTATTACCAGTATATCAGTATTATTACATTACTGGGGAAAGACCCAGATTCAAATCTCAAATTCTCCTTTCACTGGCTATGTGACTCAGAACAAATTGCTGTTAAGGTTTGTTCTGTTCCTTAACTGCTGTTAAGGTGCGATTCAGGTTCCTTTGGTTCCACAAAAATCTCAGTGTTGTGGGAATGAGAGGCTATATGGAACCTACCACTGAGTCTAGAGCCCAGGTGGCACCTGATACACAACAATTAAGGCAAAAAATTGCCAGCTTCCAGTCAAAATGGTGGGGTAGGTAAACATGGTACTTGCATCCTCTTACCACCACATTGAATTTACAGCTAAATTACAGAACAACTATCATTCTGAGTCACCTGAAATCTAGTTGAACAAAAGTCCTACAACTATGGATTTGTAGAAATAGAAGCCACATTGAGACTGGAAGGAGGGGTGGAGGTGCAGAACGGGCAGGCCCCCATCCCACATGTGGCAGACAAAAATTAGGAGGGATATCTTGGCTGCAGAGGTCCCCGCTGTAGAGCAAGGAGTCCCAGCCCCACATCAGACCAGGAAGAGAATCACTGTAACTTGTGGTTATAAAAACCAGTGGGGACTGTGGCTGAGTGAGACAGAGGCTTCTGGAATCCCAGGCATTCCTCTTACACGGCCCATGCAGGGCCTTGCTCAGAGTCACTCCCGCTGAGCTCCAAGGCTGGGGCAGCCACTCCAACAGTACCAGGGACACATGAGGAGGAACTGAATTGTCTGACATTAGGGCAATGGCTGGAGGGGTGGCTTTCTCCCAGAGTGAAGGGCGGGCAGAGGCCGTTGTTCCTTTGCTGAGCCCTGCCCCCAGAGTCATTTGGGCAGGCGCCATATCTGAGTTCCCATCAAACTGGCTCACGCTGTTCATTCCTCCCCGATGATTCCCTGAGGCTCTGTTCCACCCAACTTGTGGTCCCACCCAAGCTATTTCCAGTGGTTTTTCCGTATGAATGGCCTGTCCTGGTTCATGCTTCAGAATTTCCTAAAATTTCACAAAAAAAGCAGCATCTGACCTCAGCATGCCCTGAACCACTCATTACGTGGCCCCAGGCCTGGCACTAGTGGCAGCCAGCCTCGGTTCACAGCTTGGCCTCTCCTGGGGCCCTCCAGGCCTAGTACAAGTAGCAGTTATCTACGGATCGCTTTGTTCATGCCAGGTAGCCCCAAGCAGAACTCAGACAGTGGATGACCTTGGCATGCACCTCATGGGAGGCCCCGGAGGCATCGCACCCGGTGGGCAGTTTCAGACCACGCTGAAGCACCACCCAACTACCTCCGTAAGTGACACACTCAAGGGGGGAACTCAGCAGGCACTGGAGCCCTGCTGAAATAAGCCCTGCTCAGTGGCAGGGTTGAAGACAGTCCTTGCAGCTGGTCAGCCTGTGGGTAAATAGCTTCCACTGATATGCCAACGGCAATCAAGGTTCAACTACAACAGGAGGGAGCACACAGTCCACACGGGGAAAAGGCAGGTGGGGGAGGGGCACACCTAGAGTGTCCAGCTTGGATGAACAGGGAGGCTGTGCTACTGGATCCTACCAACACCTACCACATTAGGCCACTCTACCAAGCCCAGGAGACTTGGCAGCTCTACCCAACATACAGAAATAAACACAGGGAGGCTGCCAAAATGATGCAACAAAGAAACACTTCCCAAATCAAAGAAAGGAACTCCAGAAAAAGAACAAAATGGAAACAAGCAATCTACTAGGTGCAAAGTTCAAAACACTGGTTATAAGGATGCTCAATGAATTTAGAACTTCAACAGCATAAAAAAAGGATATGGAAACCATAAGAAGGAGCCAGTCAGAGACAAAGGATACACTATCTGAAATGAAGAATAGTTTACAGGGAAAACAATAGCAGAGTGGATGAAGCAGAGAATCAAATCAGTGATCTGGAATATAAGGAAGCAACAAACAAGCAAAAACACCCAATCAGAATGGTAAAAAGGACTTTAAAAAAAATGAGAATAGGCTAAGGAGCCCTTGGGAGGACAACTTCAAGAACATCACCATTCGCATCATAGGGGTGCCAGAAAGAGAAGTGAAAGAGCAAGAAATTAAAAACCTATTTTAAAAAATAATGAAAGAAAAATTCCCTAACATGGTAAAGGAAGTAAGACATACAAGTCCAGGAAGTGCAAAGAGTCCCAAACAAGCTGGACCCAAAGAGGCCCACACCAAGGCACATTATAATTAAAATGCCAAAGCTTACAGAGAGAATCTTAAAAGCAGCAAGAGAAAAACAGTATCTGAACGGGGGCTCCCACAGGACTGTCAGCTGGCTTCTCAACAGAAACATTTCAAGCAAGCAGGGACTGGCAAGAAGTATTCAAAGTGATGAAAAGCAAGAACCTGCCACCAAGATTACTCTCCCCAGCAAAGCTATCATTTAGAATCAAAGGGCAGGTAAAGTGCTTCCCAGACAAGAAAAACCTAAAGGGGCTCATCACCACCAAACCAGTATTATCTGAAACGTTAAAACGTGTGAAGAATTAGGGGGGAAAGATGATGAAAAATATGACCAATAAAATGGTCATGAATACATACCTATCACGGAGTGCTTCAAAAAAAAAACAACAAACAAAATAAATGAATGAGCAGAACAGAAACAGTCTCATACAGAGACTGGACAGGTGACAGATGGGAGGGAGTTGCGGGGGGGGGGGGGTTGGGAGAGATGGGTAAAAGGGGTGCAGGGCTTAAGAGATACAACTCAAGAGCTACAGAACAGTCATAGGGCTCCACAGTATAGCAAAAGGAATACAGTCAACAATACCCTAATACCATGTATGGTGTCAGATCGCGACGAGATATGTCAGGATGACTAGTAAGTTTTAAGTCTACTCTCTGGCCTGTACAACTGAAACTAATATATTATTGTATGTCCACTTGAACTGAAAAATCAAAAACGATTTAAAAAAGGTATTAAAAATCACCGCATCCCATCTTATCCAGCTAACTACCTGCGACTTCCCGCATTACTGTCTCGGAACATAGTACGTGACCGCAAACAAGCGCAGCCCTTGAAAGAGACTGAAACCGCTAAAACGAGACAAGTGGGAATTAAACCGGTGCTGCACAGTTCCCATCCAAGGGTGCCAGCCCAACCAGCCAAGGTTCCAGCGGGACAGTCAGCTCCGTAAGGAACAAAAAGGAGGCAGAGCCGACGCTTAGACCCACCCCCTAACGGTTTCCTGGCCTCCGGCCTCCGGCCTCCGGGGCCGGCGGACTCCCGTTTCCGGCCAGCGCAGGACCACAGTTCCCAGCATGCCTTTGGAAGGAAGTCTTTCCCGCTGGATGACTACTACTCCCGGCATGCCACTCGGCACTCCAGTAAGTTCGGTGGAATAGTGGAATGACTTCATTGCACGCAGGGAATTGTAGTCCGTCTGGCCGCTGCCTCTTGGAGGGGAGGGGAAGAGCGGGTGGTGCTCGTCAGCTGAGGCGAATGATTCATACTGGAGGGTCGGGAGAGAACAGTTCTGCCGGTGAAATCGCTGTTAAAAGGCTGGTCTCTTCTTCCGGGGAGGGAGAGGCAGGAAAGCCAGCGGGGCCTCGGACCTGACCCCGCGTCCGGCCGCGCGGCAGGCCGCTCCGGAGTCCTGGGCCCGGGCGGGGGCGGCCTCGAGACTCTGGTTGCCGGGGGACCGGTGACGTCGCGGGGTGAAAGTTGAGGGGCGGTGACGTCGGGCCTGGCCGGGCGGAGGCTGGCGGGCTGGAGGCAGGAGGGAGGGAGGGAAGGAGGGAAGGAAGGAAGCTGGGAAAGAGCGAGCGAGCGGGGGCGCGAGGCGTTTACCTGGAGGCAGCGGCTGGGGCGCGCAGAGCGGCCGCGGCTCCCCCGCACCTGCGGCCATGGATGAAGAGCGCGCCCTCTCCATCGTCCGGGCCGGCGAGGCGGGGGCTATCGAGCGGGTTTTGAGGGATTACAGCGATAAGGTAAAGAGCCCTGGCCCCGAGCTCGCGATTTAGCGCCCCCGGGCCGCCCTCTGGGCTTGCACCGCGCATCCCTCCCCACCCCCCTCATTCCGGGGATGCGCATTGCTTCCCTGAGAAAAGGAGGAAAAAAAAAAAAAGCACGTTTCCGGCTTGGGCATGCGTGTTGGTGCCCCCAGCCTTTGCCATCTCGCACCCCGCACCCCCCGCCCCCGCTGGGGCGCCCACCGCCCTGACTCCGGCCCGGCGGCGCGTGCTGCGGTCCCGCTGGCCGGCGCGTCACACCCCCGAGCGGGCGGCGGCGCGTCCGAGCCCCTGCGCCCGCTCCTGGATGCCTGCACGCCCGAGAGGCTTCCGTACCTGGACGGCGTGCACATGGGTGCTCGTGGGCACGGACGCGGCCCCTGACTCGCCCGCGACGTCTCGGCCACGAGGGGAGCGCTCGGTGCCCGGAGCCCCGCCGTGTTCCGGGCGCGATGGCTCCCGGACCGTCTTAACTTGATTCTCGGAAAGTGGATATGGCAGATGGGAGCCTCCTCCCCATTTCATAGATGAGAAAACCGAGGCGCAAACAGCTGCACCCGTGCCAAGGTCATGGACACGCTCTGCTGTCAGCGGGGCGGAGAATCCTCACTCCTCGCAGCACCCAGGACTCGTATCGCATTACCAGCTTTCCCCTCCGTTATCTCGCTTAATCTTGACAGCAGTCTTGGGAGGTTTTATCTGCGTTTTGCAACTGAGATTCTTGATTGGTGAAGTAACTCGCCCAAGGTCATACTTGTGAGCTGGGATTCCAGCCCAGGTCTGCCAACCATTCATTGTTCTTTCCTCTGTACCGCTCCGCGGGTAGAAAGGCATTTTTTGTCATAAATCCCAGCCACTTCTGCGAATCTCGCTCCTAAAACTGTTAGCTCTTCGTTACGGATCCTTCTAGGAATTTTATATGCTCACTTCAAAAGGGAGCTTACCGCAGCTTTATTCTTCCACTTAGAACCCTACTTTATAGGAAGGACTGACTACTCCCTCTGCAAAAACACGTCCAAAACCAAGTCACACCCTCGATACAGACCTCTCTTCCTTTCCTTCGCTCCCATTCATAATTTCCTCTTATGTGTTTGCTGTGTGCCCATCACTGCACTTTCACGCACTTGGTGTGATGGAACCGCCAGCTGCCGTTTCAGCGGTGGGTGGAGACGATCCCAGATAGGACTCCCTCGTTCCGCTGTCCTCTTCCTGACAGCCCTGTGAGGAAAGTGGTGGCATTCCCCATTTCACCCCTGAAATGTAGGATCAGGTCGCCCCAGGTCGGCCCAGCCGGTGAGAGATGGGGCTGAGATTTGAATCCAGTTTGTGTGACTGTTGTTTCTTTGGGAGGAGGCGTGGATTCAGTTCTATTCAGATCTTAACATAATCGCTTTTTGATATGCTTTACTGTTGGCTATTTACCTAATTTAGGAGACATTCAGTTAAGGCATAGGTGTACATATTGTGGAGATTATATTCACTTTAACTTGATTTATAACTGCCTTCCAAAAAAGATTTGAGGCAGCTGCAAACATTTTCAAAAAACAAAGAATACAACAGAAACTTGGCTATTGTGTTGAATCAGTCAGTATTTATTCAGCACTTACTCTATGACATATATCTAGATAAAGAATTTTTTTTTTCCCATAGGAAAGGGAGGAGGAAAACCTATCTGAATCTTATCCCTCCTTTAATGTTTTTTCTCCCCTTCATGGCCAAACTAATTAGAACTCCAGATTTGCTTCCTCCAACTTACCTCTTCCTCTTCTTGATCTTCCTCCAGGTTGGTTACCGCTTCTGGCCAAATGTGTCCACCTAAGTCCTGGACATCTCCAGCTCCCCTGGACATTGGGAATGTCTTAAAGTTGTTGATGCCCAATATGTATTCTTTTTTTTTTTTTTTTTTTAGAGGATTTTATTTATTTTTTCTGAAGAGAGGGGAAGGGAGAGAGGCAGAGAGAGAGAAACATCAATGTGTGGTTGCCTTTCACCTGCCTCCAGCTACAGACCTGGCTGGAGACCTGGCTTGCAACCTGGTTATGTGTCCTGGCTGGGAATTGAACCGGTGACCTTTTTGGGTTCCCAGGCCAACACCTATCCACTGTGCCATCAGCCACAGCCACCAATATGTATTCTTTAAAGGGGCATTCCTGACTCTTGAAGGACTGAACTTTTTGGGCCCCACCTGAAAATGCTCTGACTTGATCCGAACTGAGTCAGCTCCTTCCAAAAGAGTTCTCATGTCTAATGCTGATTATTTTAAGGCCAGAATAGAGAGGAAACAGCTGAGTCTCATGTTGGCAGTGGGGCTTTGCCCTGAGGGCGAGCTTGGAGACAGATGAATAGGAAGGGGGAAATATGATTGCTGCGACATGGCACTAAGAATGGGGAGGTGGAATTAAATTGTCCAGCTCTATAGGATATGAAGTCACTGGATACCATGTGCTTCATTTTCCCTATCTGGAAAAACTGATTTCAGAAATGTTTAGAATAAGAGGTGGTTCCGAGGCATTAAAGAGTCTAATCAAGAAGGGAAATGAATGATGTAGAGAGAGAATGGTTGGTTCATTGGGGAAAGATGTTCTTTATGTTACCTTATTTCTCTAATAAAGCCAGTCCTCAGAAGGAGGCAGTCAAGTACAGTGGAAAGAAGGTGGAATTTGGAATCACATAAACCTTGTTTCAGATCTGCCCTAATTAGCTTCACGACTATGGACAAGTTACTTTAAACTTGTGTCTCCCATTTTCTTATCTGTAAAATAGGAATAATATCACCTAAATTATTCTGAGGCTTAAGTGAAGCATAACGCCAAATGCTGGGCACAACGTACCTGGAAACATTCATTCAGTGAGTTACATTTCTAATAATCAAGGTGCTCAAGAGGTCCCGTGGCCCAAATACAGGCATTTGAGCCAGACTGCCCAGACCCTTGATTCTCAATTTACCATCCATGTGGCCTAGGGCAAGTTACTGAACTTTCCTGTGCCTCAGTTTGTTTATTTGCCAAACCAGGAATAATAATGGCAATATTATAGGTTTGCTGTCAGGATTAAATGAGCTCTATGTGTAAAGCATTTAGAATAGTGCCTAGTTCTCAGAAAGAGCCCATAACAGTTAGTTTTGGAACAACAACAAAGAAGGGCAGAAATTAAATATGTGCCACTGAGTTGATATAGTTGATGTAAAAGAAATTGGGGAATACACTTCATTCATCCTCTTTCTCCTGGACTCTTCCACCTTTTGATGGATAGTGAAATACCTTATACTGGGTTTAGAGCAACATCTAATTTCTGCTGTGTTTCAGAGACTCTTTAATTTCCAAGCCTTCTTGCTTCATTCACTGACTCTGGATATCATGGGGAGAGGGAAGATCTATTTATCCCAGAAAAAAACAAAACTTGTCTGTTTCTCAAGGACATAATGCAGGTAGACTCAGCATAGGAAAGTATCTTTATAAGAGGACGAGTGCTTGCTCTTTTTCTACTTTTCTTCTCATTTTGCCTGTTGACAGTTTTTTGTTTTGTTTTGTTTTTTAAAGATTTTATTATTATTTCCAGAGAGAAGGGGAAGGAAAGAGAGGCAGAGAGGGAGAGACACATCAATGCATGGTTGCCTTTCACCTGCCTCCAGCTACAGACCTGGCTGGAGACCTGGCTTGCAACCTGGTTATGTTGCCCTGGCTGGAAATCGAACCAGCGATCTTTGGATTCGCAGGCCGGCATCTTATCCACTGAGCCACCAGCCAGGGCTGTTAACAGTTATTAAGTGCTTGCTATGTCCTTTGTATTATCCTAAGCACTTTCACATGCCATTACATATATAGTCATACCTTGGTACTTGTCAGCTTCAGAACTCGTCAAATCCTATACACGTCACATTTTAATGAGAAAAAACATCTTTTAGCATTTGGCACTTGCTCAGGTACCACTGTAATCCTCTTATATTGAAATTTATGAGGGAGCCCTAACTATGATGGGTCAGTTGGTTGGAGTGTCATCTCATACACTAAAGGGTTGTGGGTTCGATCCCAATTGGGGACCTAGAGGAGGCAACCAATCACTGTTTTTCACATCGAGCTTTCTTTCACTCTTGCTCTCTTGCCCCTGCCTTTCTTCTCTTACATCAATAAAACCATATCCTTGGGAAGGATTTAAAAAAAAAAAAAACAACTTATGAGGGAGAGGTAAATATTTTCTTTGTCGGGGGATAGGAAATTGAAATTCAGAAAGACATAGCGACTCTACTTCAAGGGCACATGGCTAGAAGTGGCAGAGCTAGTCTTAAAATTTCATATCCAGGGCTCCTTTTGCAAGACCATGTTGCCTTTGTCATGTTTGGTCTATGTTTTTGGGTACAGAAGAGAAAGGTTTTCCAGAGCCAGGACACTACTTCCTTTGGCTACTGTTGAAGTGGTAGCCAATAGTACCACCACTGTTGGTAACTACCTCTACTCCAGGTACAGGATGAGCTATTATGGGAAGTATGTATTGTGTTAGTCTAGGCTGTCTTCTTCTAGGGCCTATTCTGATGTAGATTTAGTAGAGAGATTGGTTGCCATCATTTTGATTGCCAACAGTAAATCATGATCCAGGACCCCAAGCTACACGTAGCATCATAGGATGTTTAGAGTAGAAGGAACCTCAAAGATCATTGGGTTCAGCTCCTTCAGTTAATAGGTGAAGAAACTGAAGCCTAGAGTCATCAACTAGGGTGGCAACTAGAGAGATGGCTGGTGGCTGTAGAAGCCACCGGGGCATGTGTTTCCCCATAGAAGCTCCAACAGGAGTCTCCATTAGAAGTACGGCACGTGTATGGACAAATGAAAGGGAAGGTTATTAAGATACAGGCAGCTAGGTCTCTAAGAGTAGTCCTCATATGAGAGGTCTTAATTTATGCACTAGAAGAACCTGGTAGATAGGGCCCTATCTAGAAATTCAATCTCCACATTTGAATAGGACATATAAATATTCTATCATGTAAGAAGACTTGGCTTTCTTTGAATTCTGACTCTTGAGTTCATTCCACAGATTTTTTGCAGAGAAGCTTGTTTAGTGGGCTGTTCCTTTGTTATACCTTGATCTTATTTCCAGATTGGGTTGTATAATCTCAGTGACTGGCATTTAGTTCTACAAGTAATCTCTGGTCATGAAACACCCACCCACCCTCAGTCAGGTTAATGCCCTTGTGTCAGTACCATTTGAGTGTATCTTTGGAAATCTGTGAACTAACTCCTAGTACCATAAATAGTTCCATTTTTGCCCACATCATATAGGCCATGCCATAATAACAGTAGTGGCCACTTACTGCCTGCCTGCTGTGTGCAAGGTGCTATACGTAAAGAAGGATATTCCAGCTGGTAGAAAATTTGGGTAACTTGACCATACTTTAGTAGCAGCTGGACTGGACCCTAACCCAGTGCTCCCTGACTCTGGAGCCTGCAGCAGGAGCCTTCATAACAGGTCTGCTGTGTCACGGAGCTGTTCCCTACCTTACTAGGTCTCTTAATTGAACAATGGTTTTACCCTTTAGTTTATATTTGATTTGTTGTTCCTGTTTGTCTGGAAAAAAGATGAGGTAGTTGATTGTTGGCTAGCAGTTCTAAATAGGCATTGGTTCCCCCTTTGCTTTCCTTTCAGCTGTAGAAAGTGGGGGGAATGAAGATTAGAGGTACTGAATAGGTTAGGGAGGATCTAAGTTGGATGAAAGAAGCCAACCTTAAATATCTCTGGATACAAGCGATCTTAAGAGAGCTGAGTTTTTGAATAGATAGGCGCATTCAAAATTCAATCTTATTGTCTCACCTACCAATATATTTTCTAATCAAATAAGCCCTCCTCATGCTATTTAGACAAGGCTTTTGAAAGTTTTCTTTCTTTCTTTCTGTTTTTCTTGCTGTGGTTTTATCACAGGATCAGCCTTGCATTTAAAAAGCAATAGAAAAAAATTAGTCCTTGGTACTATTCTAAATTATCACCTTAAAAGATTAATTCTACACAGAAACTGTTTCAAATATATAACTTGTGCAAACTCGATCACGAACTCTGCATGATGTTGCAGAAGTAAAGGGAACCAGATTTGCTAAAGTAACTGTGGTGATAGAAATGTTACTAAGCCTCAGAAGCTACTGAGGTGGTCCATTCTATCCTAGTACAGTGTAAATGAAATAAAATAAAATAAAATATGTAACTTAATGAGGGTCTTACCAAATGATTTATTTTTCTGTTCCCTTACCATAAATCCTGAAGAAAAAAAAAATGTTTAGGAGAATCAATATATTGGCAAATAGGTACATTTATTTCAGGTAATTTGTGAAATTCACATATAATGGCAAAGAATAAGCTTTGTTGGTTTGTAAGTTCAATTTTTTTCTTTTTACCTCTGTTGAACCTTTACTGAGCTTCAGTTTATAAACTTAGCCTGATGTCTGGTGCTTCTTTATCTTTTGTCTAATGTTGGTTTTTACTAAACCTCAGGTCTATAAATTCCCAAGTAACAGCTTTCAGATTTATTTGTTATTTCTTCCTTCCTTTTCTTTCTTTCCTTTCATTCATTCATTCATTCATGTTTTATTTAAAAAATTTCCCTTTTAATTATAAAAATAATATACCAACAGTGAGTTTTGTCAGATCACTAGAAATTTCACCACCTTTATACATTTGCTTTTATACAATGTTTGTATTTTAACACTCAAGCCTTCATTTGAATTCATCCATATATTTATGTACTTTCATCATTAGACATCTAATTTTATGTTTTACGCTTCTTCCACTTGATGCCATGGTAAGTCATTTTCCATGTTATAGAGCTTTTTAGCCACCTTTTAAATTGCAGTTTTAATACTCTTATCAGGTGGGTGCACAGCAATTTATTTCATCAGTCTCATGTTGTTGGATAGTAAACACTCTCTTTTTTTCTTTTATAATGTTAAATGACACTGCAGTGAATATGCCTACATAGATCATCTCTCCTCTGGATGGTTTCGTTAGTGTAAATTCCTAGGAGTAGAAGTTCTGGGCCAAAGGGTATGAATATTTTTATGGTTTCTGATATGTCTTGCCACATCTCTTTTCCTTTTAAAGTTTGTGTCAGTTTACGTTCCTGCCAGCAATATGATGCTTGGATTGTTGATGTTTGTTTCTCAGAGTGTTGTCTTCAGTCTTACTCTCCTTTTCTCTAGCCTATAAACTATTGACCAAAATATTCCGAAATGCTTTGACTATTTACGCTTTCCTCAGGCTTCTCCTGTGTGCCTGCTACCTATCTCCCAGTTCAGGTATAAAGTTTAAAATTCAACAGCTTACCGCCTAATTCATTTTAATTGTTTTGCATACCATATGTGAAGCAGTCTCTCTCAGGTTTCCTCAAATGGCCCTTCTCTTAGCCTCAAGGTCTTCGCTCTGACCATTTCTTACATTCAGAACTGCTGCTTTTCAATAATTTCTTCCGCATCTCATTTAATTTCAAAAAGTGCTGCTTCTATGAAGCTGTCAGTGCAGAACCACCTGTAATGATGATATCTTTAGTAATTGATGTACTATAAACTCTTGGTGGGTTGCCAGTAAATGTTTGTTGGTGTGGCCAGTGAGGGAAATACAAAGGAAAGTTGGGGAGATGATCAGTCAAGGGTTTTTGTTTTTGTTTTTTTAAAGAAAAGCTTAGGATCTGTAAAAGCACTTGGTCCTTCTGAATAAACCTTGAGAGGAGAATGAGGAATTTTGTGCTCTAGTTTTTGGGTACCATCACTTTCTGTGGTGGTAGACAAGTCAGCTTACTCCATCATCTATTTTAGCTACAGAGTGGAAAATAGTGTTGTCACCTATCATTTTAGGAGTCATGACACACTCTTCCAGTTATTTTTCCCCCTCAATATTATTGGCATCACCATCATTATAATCCTAATTTACTGTTATTATGTGCCTGGCACTGAGATGGTGCATTATATGCTGTAGCCCTTTTGACCCTTTCGGTGACTCTGTGAACTAGGTACCCCCTTTTTACATGAGAAAGCCAGTGATGGAGAGGTGTTAATTGCTCAAGCAGCTAGTAAGTGATGGGGTCATAATTTAAACCCTCATTTTTACAGAATGTTTTCTGAATATTCTCTTGCCTGTCTATAATCTTCTGATAATTTCTTATTGCGTATGAAAGAGAAGGTGTAAACTTCTCCGCAACATTGGAAGGCCCATCCAAATCTCTGTCTAGTCAACCTTTTGAGTTTCACCTTTCTTCACACCCTCCACCCCCAACAGGTGACCTGTGTTTCACTCTGACAGAGCTGCTTATTTCACAAATATATCATACTGTTTGACACATCTGAGCCTTTGTTTCTATTCCTACAAAGCTTTCCATTTGCCTCCTGGAAACTTCTATTCATACCTCAAGGTCCAGTTCAGATTCTGCATACTGCAGGCAAGCGTTCCAGATTTCCCCGGGCAGAGTTAGAGGCTCGGCGCTCTGCTCCGTGGTGCATATTTCTGCTGTGGGCCTTTCATGCTGCTTAGAACTCTTTGCTTATATGCCTCGCTCTCTGACTTTAGTAAGAATAATCAGACATGCTATGGAAAGGCAATGTTTTTATAGAGATGTTGTATATTTTTAAACATAAAATCTGTGTACTTAAAAATGACATTGTTTCCTTTTTTCCCCCCTCAGCATAGGGCTACTTTCAAATTTGAACCAACAGATGAAGATAGAAGAAAGGTAAGTCTTACTGTAGCTGTGTATATGTGTATGTATATGTGTGTGGGTGTTTCATTCATGGATTTTCTAAACAGTGAACTTGTTTTCATCTGATAATTACTTAGTTTTCAATTTCCCTCCAGTTTGTTTTTAGGAACTCAGATGAAAGCAAGTGCCAGGTTTAGTACACACAACTCACTCCTGCCCTACCCTATAGGACCATTACACTTGGATAAATCAGAGCAGTGGGAAGGGTTTGTTTAATGGCAGGACTGCAGGCTGCCCAAAATGTTTTGCTAACATTAAAAAGCTTGATTTTTGGGTTCAGTTTTGCGAAAACAGCTGTATATGCTGCTGACACTTAACTCCGTATTATTCCCTGTGCCGATAGTTATTTATGTTGTCAGCAATTGTCTACGTCACTTTATGGACATAGAGGAAAATGGAGTCAAGAGACTCACCAGTAGAGGAGCGCATCAGAGATACGACCGTGGTAATGTGTTTCCCTGTTGGGTTGCCTACAGCTGTTTTACATAGTTGATTAGAGTATGATGCTAAAGGAGAAGTTTACCAGCTTTACATGTACTTCTCTCCCTGGCCTCATAAATGCCAAGACCAGGTAAGACAGCATGACCGAATCATTGTAAACCTATCATAACTGCCGGAAAAATAGCTTAAATCTAGTGCTTTCCTGGTGGTGGTTTGATAATATCTTTAAATCATTCTTCTCTTCAACTCCGCGCCCAACATCTAATGTCTACGATCTGCTTATTTTATCTCTTATGATTTCTTCAGCCCATTCTCTCTCTAACTGCTTTCCTAATTCAAGTTTTCATCTGGATTACTGTGCCAGTCTCTTAACTGTTCTTTCTTTTTCTAATTATACACCCTGCTAGGCCATTGTCCATAAATATACAACAAAAATCAGATTGTGTCACTCCCAATCTTTAAAACCCAAGAGTGATTTTTTGCCTATAAAATAAAATTAAAATTCAAGCTCCTAAACTTGACAGATTAGATGCTCTCTGCCTACTTTTGCAGGTTACGTCTCTCCTTTGTGTTTTATGCTGTAACAGCACATAATGTTCCCAGTTACATACACATAAGCATCCCTTTGTTTCTTATTTTCTCTCTTTGCATATATTGTTTTCTACCTGGAATGCCATTCCTTCATGTATACCCCTACTCCTTTTAACCTGGGTAATTCTACAGAACTCCAGGAGCACATCCTTCAGAAGTCTCTTCTGGTATTCCTGTTAGGATAAAATTTCCCTTTTTGATATTCCTATAAAATTCTCTGTAAATTTCTAACACTATACTTAATATGTTATCTTTTAATTATTTATCTATGTCTCTCATGATTAGGTCTTGCAGACTCCCTAATAATAGATACTACTATTTATCTTTATGGCCTCCACACCTGGAGTGCTCAAAACATGATAGACAGTCAGAAAGCATTATTGGTCCTGGCTGGTGTGGCCCAGTGGGTTGGAGTGTTGTCCTGTTAACCAAAAGGTCATGGGTTTGATTCCCTGTCAGGACACATGCCTAGGTTGCAGGTTTGGTCCTGGTCGGGGCTCTTACCCAGAAATAGCCAATCAGTGTTTCCCTCCCTCTCTCCCTCCCTTACCCTCTCTCTAAAATCAATAATCATATCCATGGGTGAGGATTACCAAAAAAAATTATTATTGAATAACATGGAGTATAAACTTTGTAAATTAAAGATTTAACTCTGATTTTCTTTTGGGTTTGAATAGTGTAAAAAGACTGGAACACTCTTTAGGACAGGAGTGCTCAGCTAGGAGTGTGCTGTCTGGGGAACATTTTAAAGATAAGCCCACTTAGGTCTGACCCTTTATCTGCTGAGTCAGAATTTGGGGGGTGGGATCCATACATGTGTGTTTTTATAGATGATGTTTAGTAAACAAGTACATACTTGTTGGGAGTACAAAATGTCACGGTTCCTGTGGAACAAAAACTGACAGCATCTACCAAAATTACAGGTGCATTTTGCCCTTTGACCAAGTAATGCCACTTTTAGAAGTCTGTTTTGTGGATAGGTTGGACTCAAGTAAACAGTTATTCATTGAAGCATTGTACACAATAGCGAAAGATTGGAAGTGTCCAGCAATCAGGGAGTGCTGGAAGAAGCTAGGGTGCGTCTACATAATGGAATATTACAATGTGATAAAGGGAGAGAGACAGAGACAGACCATTATATGCTGATGGGGTAGAGGTAAGTGAAAATAAAAGAAGCATGTTGTTAACAACATATTTTTTAACATACTCATAATAGGTATTCGGGCTAGGATGGCAACTGCTATTTATTTAGTTTAGTTGGGAGAATACAATTTGTATGGGAATTGGGTACTAAAATTTTGGGTAGCATTTTACTGGTCAAAGTGAAAACATCGAGACAGAGATTCCCTCATTTCATGTAAGTTTCAGTTAAGGGGGAAAAATCCCAGTTATTAATTAAGCATGTTTATTTCTTACAGGATAGTAACAAAACCTAAAGTTTTCCAAGAATTGTGTTTCACTGGCTTTTAGATCTTTGAGACAGTAATGATTGTACTGCTATTATTTTCAGTTATAGTGGCAGATTTCTGCTTCCTGGGAGTTCTGCTATAAACAAATGTCATTAGGGACCTTGCTAGGTAATCTTTATTAATGGAAAAACATTAACAAACAAAACACCTCAGTCTCCAAGGGTTAAAACTATTAGTGACTCTTTCATGCCTAAGTCTCTAAAAAGAGTTTGAAATAAAAACTGTTAGACTGCTCTAAAGAATCTACATTTTAATAGTTTAGGTTCTTGATGTGGAGAGACATAGAATAGTAGGCATGTCTGCACATTAAATCCAGGCTGAAAATCAGAGGAACTCAAATTACCATCCAATTTGTTTTGCTATTGGAGTTCTCTTTTTCTCTTTCCTAAACATGTCTCTGGAGCCTTCATACAGTAAGCAGCTGCTGGGTGATTGCAGCGCACCTTTTGGTAGATTATGGGGACAATCTCTGAAAAACAGCACTTTTCTTAGGTAAAACCTCTCTGACAACTTAGAAGTAAATGTAAGGGAACAGAGCCTTTCAAATAATAAAAATCATTCTGAGATTTTTAGGAAATAGTTATAAATTAATGATCCTTAGACCTAATAATTCCAAACATTTATGTAGTGTTTCGCGTTTTTACAAAGATTTGCTTTGTAATAGTTATGCACTAATGCTTTAAGTATGTCAAGAATGTCCCCATCCCTATTTTATTGATAAGAAAACTGAGGATTGCATTAATAACAACTTGCCAGCATTCATGTAACTGGTGAGTGGTGGAGCCTCAGATAGAGAACACATCTTTTGCCTTTGGGTACAGTGCACCTTCACTGCTCAATGTTCCTGCTCATTACCACCTAAGGTGTATTTCATTAGGTTTGAAATTATGACTCAATACCTTGTTTTATCTTTTATATCATACCTTGAGATACCTTTTAGGCAAGTAGACTTAAATTGAAAGATAGCAAAGGAAATTACCAACCAGGAGTGCTTAAATTTTTCCAGATAAAATAAAGTCAGGTGCAATTGCTGGCTTTCTGCATATATGCAAATAATTCCAAATCGCTATAGATTTGGATCCAGCAGAATCTCAAGTACACCTCATAATGTTGTTTACTGAAAAAGCAGTATACAAAAGTAGTTGTGCAGTATGATCACAACCATGTTAAACTAATAAAAAATGTACAAAGAAAAGTGACTGCAAGAAAATTCACTAAATGGTGACTTTGAATATTATTACTGTGGATGATATTTTTCTTTCCTTTTCTGTAATTTAAACTTTTATATTATAATAGATTATAATGATATAAAAATATTTAACATGTTACATATTATATAAGACCAATACTTTTTTAAAAAGTCAAATTTTCTCTGAAATTGAGGCTTCTTGATTGTTTTACACATTCTTTTTAATGGAGCATAAAAATATTACTACACTGAGAGATAGTATTATCTGTAGAGCCAATTTATGGAGTGAAATAAGTTTATCTGAACACAGAGTTCCATTCTACCATTTGAAAGATTTTTTTTTTTTTTTACTTTTCACCCCCATACTTGGCATATCAATAGAGATCTCTGTAGTCCACAAGTCTTTTCAGTAATTTTTGTATTCCAGGTACTGTGTTAGGCTTTGATTCTGAAGTTGGCTGTTTGCCTGTTGTGTTTACTTTGCACTTTCCAGCTACAGGTGCATATGGAGGATTACCATTGTGGACTAATAGAAAATGAATGGGTAAAATTTCATATTAGAGTCCCCTACGGAAAATGTGCCAGTATAACAAAATTAATCCTATGGTGTGGATCCATGCTTGGCATGGATATTGTTTCTGAAAGCCTTTCACACTTATTTTAGTCATTTGAAGTTGTTAAACTCTTAATTTCCACTAAAGCAAATGAGCTTCGTGTGCCTTGCAAATCTGACTCAAATTTTATTTGGTGTCATTATCTTAAGGAATACTTTCATACATGATGCAAGTATAGTTCACATTTAGAAACCATTAACTTTAAGATAAACATTTTCGCCCTGGCTGATGTGGCTACCGGTCTACAAAACAAAAGGTCACTGGTTTGATTCCCAGTCAGGGCATATGCCTGGGTTGTGGCCCAGGTTCCCCAGTTGGGGGCGTGTGAGGCAACTGACCGATATATCCCTCACACATCAGTGTTTCCTTCTCTTTCTCCCTCCCTTCCCCTTTCTCTTAAAGCAAATAAATAAAATCTTAAAATAATTTTTTCAATAAAAAAGATCAACATTTTCAAAAATTTTTTTAACATACACAAACACTACCAAAAACATCCTACCATACCTTTTACTTTTTAAAGGTCTCATTCAGCAGTGATCTGGCATAAAATGTGATTAGAGGTGATGAACTGTATTGTAGGCCAGGATAAATGCCTCACAGTAGTTCAAAATAAAACAGTATTTCATTCCAAACTCCATTTTTTACTTCAGATGTTTTGCAAAGTTATTGAAGGATAAATAGAGAAAGAACAAAATAGCTCTTCTGACTTAGTCCATAATGTGGCAGCCTATATGTGATCTTTGGATCACTTTTTAGGATTTTTGCCTGGGAATGATAAGAATAGTAGTTTAGAATTTTCAGATCCATTTTCTTATACTAAAAACTCATCAAGAACTTCCTCTTCCTGCCATAACAGTATTAGGAGTTCTATGGATCTGATCCCTAATGAAACTGGTAAAAAAAAACAAAAAAAAAACAAAACTATTGAAATATGATGTATTTCAAATCACTGGAAATCATCCTAAGAGCATACAGCCCATAATGAAGAGATAACTTATTCAAGAAAATCTACTAAAACTCAGTTAGAAAAGTGAAAGTCTGGTGTTTGAACTAAGACCTGCTTCCTCCCTCTCAGCTGAGCCTTATGGAAACTCTCCTCCAAACTGATGATGCAACCAAGAACACAGAGTTTCCTCTTCCATCAGCTCAAAGTTGGAGGGCTTCCTTCCCAGTAGGCACAGGGGATAGATAAGCTGGGCATTTTTTATCCCGCCTCAGCTACCTGTTGCTGAGACTAAATTCTGAGGGTAACTGAGAAGTGAGGTCTTCTTCCTTTCACCTAGCCCCGACTCATGGGACAGAGGCTCTACCCTAGGTGTGGTAGAATAGTGGGACCCCAGTTGCTCTTGGCCCTGTTGGTGGGACACAGGTTCCCCCCTGGGAGAGGCAAGCTGCTGCTAACCACCCCCTCTAATTGCTCTCTTAAGGTGTCACCCAGAGAGGAGTATGCCATTGTCTCTGCCCCCCAACATCAGATCCCTGGCTCAGAAATTTTGCCCAGAGGAGTAAGCAGACCTTATAACAGAGCTCAGAATCTCTCCCCAGAGTAACCAGCTTCATTGACAACAAGAATGAAGCTCATCACTGAGGGTGCGGGTTGTGGTGAAAGGCAGTTGAGAAGAGGTTGACCCAAGTCATCGAAGATACAGGTAACCAGAAGGCTGGTTTGCTAGAGAGAAAGGGGAAAAGATAGCTAACATGAACCCTTCTGTGGATAGAACAAATCTTAAATACTGACCTCAGGAACTATCCCTTCAAAGGAGCAAGTAATATAATAGAAATGCCATGTATTTGTTGGCATTTCTGTTCTAGGACTCGAAAAGGTACTGCACTGAATTGGTAGATCAGTGTGGGAAGTACAGCTGTCTTAGCCATAGTTATGTCTTCCAATCCATGAACATGGGGTGTTTTTCCATTTATGTAGATCTTCTTTAATTTCTTTCATCAATGTCTTACAGTTATTTCCTTAACTAATAACATTTATATATTTAACTGAAATTAAGTTAATATAAATCTGGAGCTAATCCTGGTAAGATACATATATGCTAAGTAAGCCCTAGAGGAAATAACTGAGTTTGTTATTTGAGGAAATAACTATAAGACATTGTTGAAAGAAATTAAAGAAGATCTACATAAATGGAAAAACACCCCATGTTCATGGATTGGAAGACATAACTATGGCTAAGACAGCTGTACTTCCCACACTCTGGTCTGTCTACCAATTCAGTGCTGACCTTTTTTTTTTTTTTTTTTTTTTTAAAGATTTTATTTATTTTTAGAGAGAGACGAAGGGAGAGAGAAAGAGGGAGAGGAACATCAATGTGTGGTTGCCTCCCATGCCCCCACTTGGGGACCTGGCCTGCAACCCAGGCATGTGCCCTAGACTAGGAATTGAACCCTGGAATCTTTGGTTCTCAGGCCAGCACTCAACCCACTGAGCCACACCAGCCAGGGCCAATACATTTTAGAATCCTAGGTATCTTCTTTGTAGACATTGATAAGCCATTTCTGAAATTCACATGGAATTTCATGGAATTTAGAACAGTTAAAACAGTCTTGAAAAGAACAAACTTGGAGGAATTCCAATTTCAAAACAGTATAAAGCAACAATAATCAAGAGAGTATGGTACTATCAAGATAAATAAGTATAAACATAAATACTATATATAAATACATAACGAATAGTTTCAAGAGTGCAGAAATGAACTCATGTGTCTGTGGTCAGCTAACTTTTGACATGGGTGATAAGACCTTTCAATGGGAGAGAATTGTCTTTATAAAGAAATGGTGTCATGACAACAACTTTATAACCATATATTAAAGAATGTAGTTGGTCCCTGGCTGGTGTGGCACAGTGAATTAAGTGCTGGCCTGTGAACAGGATTGCCACTTCCATTCCTAGCGAGGGCACATGTTGTAGGCCAGGGCCCAGTTGCAGACATGCAAGAGGCAACCTATTGATGTTTCTCTTGCACGTTGAGGTTTCTCTCCCTCTCTTTCTCCCTCCCTTCCTCCCTGTCTACAAATCAATAAATAAAATCTTTAAAACAATAAACAAAAGGATGTAGTTCACCATTTACCTTACATTCTATTCAGAAAATAATTCAAAATGGATCAGACCCAAAACTAAAGCCATAAAACTTCCAGAAGAAAACATAGGGATAAATCTTCATGGCTAGATATTTGGCAGTAGATTCTTAGATATGACAACAAAGGAAAAAGTAGATAAATTGTACTCCATCAAAGTTGACGTTTGTGCTTCAAAGGCCCCTATCAAGAATGTAAAGTGACAGCCTACAGAATGGGCAAATCATATATCTGATAAGAGACTTGCGTCTAGAATCTATTAAGAACTTAATAAAAAGACAACCCATTTTAAAAATGGGCAAAGAATCTGAACAGACATTTTTCTAAAGGAGGTAACACAAATGGCCAGTAGTCATGAAAAGATCTTTGACATCATTCATTACCAGGGAAATGGAAGTCAAAACCACAGTGATTTACCATTTTGCACTTCTGGTGTGGCTAGAATCAAAAAGTCAGAAAATTAAGTATTGGCAAGGAAGTACAGAAGAAAATAAGTGTTGGCAAGGAGATAGAGAAATTAGAACTGTCATGTTATTGGTGTGAATGTAAAATGGCGCAGCCAGTTTGAAAAAATCTGGCAGTTTATCAAAAGGTTAAATAGAATTGCCATGTAATTCAGCAGTTGCACTTCTATGTATCTATCCTAAAGAAATGAAGATACATAGCCACAGTAAGTATAAGTGAATATATTTACTATGCAGCAGCATTACTGATGGCAGCCAAAAGGTGGAGACAACCCAAGTAACCATCAACTTGTGAATGGGTCAATAAAGTGTGTCATATCCCTGCAGTGGGATATTATGCAGCTATGAAAGACTAACTGGTAAGTGCTATAGCGTGTATAGCCTTGAAAACATGCTAAGTGAAAGGGGCCAGACAAAAAGCCACATAATGGATGATTTCATTCATACATAATGTCTAAAATAGGCAGATCTGTGTGACTGAAAATAGATTAGGGGTTGCCTGGGGGGCCATTGAGAGTTACTGCTAATGGATATTGGATTTCTTTTTGGGGTGATGAGAATGTTCTAAAATTAGATGTGAATATATGTACTGAAAACCAATGATTTGTATACCTTAACATATGTGAATTACGTGACTGAAGTTATTATTAAATACTAGTGAGCAACATAACCTGCATACCTATCATCATTTCAAGCACTGCATGAATATTAACACATTTAATCCTCACAACAAGACTATAAAGTAGATACTGTTACTTTACAGATGAGGAAACTAAGGAACACAGAAATTACAGTAAGTCCTACTTAATATCACCAATAGAATCTGTGACTTTAAGTAAAGTGATGTATAACAGAATAATTTTATCACATGTTAATTGTTGTAAGCAATACTTAAGTTCCTATAGTATATTATCAACATTCTAAGAAAATGACATTTTTCAAGGAGCTTCTGTATTTGCCTAAACTAGTGTAGTTGAAGGCCAGGATTCAAGCCTACACAGTCTGGCTCTACACCAATATGCTACACCATACTGCCATTCATTAATAACTGAATCGATCTGTTGTATAGCCTATGAATTGGTTCTATTCATTTTCTGACTTTAGGCATCCAAAATTTGAGACTTGATGTGGAGCATACACAGAGCTTTGACATTGAACTAATTATCAGCATTGACCAAGAACAACAACAACAAAAAAGCATGCTTTGCAGTGTTAGTGACTGGGTAAGATAAACTAGTGAGGATATCCAGTGTCAGCTCTCCCTGTAAGCAGTACAGTACTTGACATACAGGAATTAGACATGCTGAAGACTGATTTTTGACTTCTCAGGTTATTATTACTTTTTTTTTTTTTTGTCAGAAACTTAAGGTTTCTTTTTTCCTGCAGTTCTTTTCTTCCTTACACAGTTTGATCATGTACTAAGATAAGTGGAGAACTTGTACATCTTTGACTAATTAAGAACTTTTAGGGACCTGAGAGTTCTTGGCTGACCAGACCTTCCATTGTTCCAGACTTAGTGAAAAGCTGAGAGGCTGACTTGCCCAGGGTCACAGTTTTGAGTAGAAGAGGTGGGATTCAAATCAGGCCCTCTGTCTCTTTTTCTGCCTTCAGTGATCACTTGGCACGCTTCTTCCTCAGGGAGCTTGCAGGGTAGTGAGGGACCCAGAATACCTTCCAGCACAGTGGTTCTTCCTAAGGTACCTCACATTGAAGGCTTTCAGTAATGGGACCTCACAGTGGCCAGCTCTGCTGCTGTTGGATAGCTTTAATTGTTAGAAAACTGTTACTTTATATGAATTTGAAATCTGCTTTGGTTGGTCATCTACTTTGCCGTTACTCTTCTCTGCCTCTGCCTTTTCCCACCATTCGTCCTATCTCCCTACTTCCTTTCTGCCACTCTGTCTCTGTTGTTTCTCCCCTCCACCCTCTGACGGCCCAGCACATTTATTAAGAAGCTTTCTCTGGCTAAATTTTCTCTAGTTTATTCCTTCAGTCCTTTAATAACAGTTTAAATTGCTGTACATTGACCTTTCTTACTCCTTCAACATATGTTCAATCTCTAATATTATAAATACTGGAGTTATGTGCTCTTAACCCAAAATAGACTTCTTATCACTTGGTTTGAATTTATTTCTCTTGAATAATTTGCATGTACTTGAATTTGAAATTGGGGAGCATTTTGAGTTTTGTAAATAGCCCCTATATCCAGGCTATGTGGGCAGTGCTCAGCAATGGACACTACAGAATCCATAAAATTATATAGAATTTCAGTGTTATATTTATAACATCAATGCTTTCCTTTCTCAGATGGCTTTGCCTTTAAAAGGCAAATGCAGATAAAAACTTTTTAGCCGTATTGATCCTGTGTAGAGTATGCTTGTTAATGCTTCTTGATCTGTTTGTCCATCCGGCCATCTTTATGATGTAATGTACATTAGCCTTCCTTCAATGCCAAGCACTATGCTAGAGACTTTTAAATATACCATCTCATTTAATATTTATAAACTCCAGATGTCATCCCTATTTTTAGAGATGAGGAACGGAGGCACAAGAGTTTTCAAGAAATTGCCCAAGATCGTATAGCTGTAAGGTACAAAGCTAGTGTTTGAGCTCCACTGCTTTTTTAACTTCAGTTGTGCTGTTTCCCAATAAGTAACATAGAAGATGCCTTATACCCTACAATATATGTTCTCTCAGATACTGTCTATGAGTATATTAAATAATTACATTAGCCCTGTGAAATAGATACAGTTTCATCTTACACAGGAGAAAATTTAGTTTCAGGTAGATTAAGTAAATCAGGCCAGATCCAAGTTCAGGAAATAGTAGAACTGGGGACTAGAAAGAACCCAAATAGTCTGTTTCTTTCTTTTTCTGTTATACCACTGATTTGTTACCTAGCCTTTGAAAACCTCTAAAATCCTAGAACTGTCTCATTGAGACAACTTGCCTTCCCTCTTGTTTTTGTTCCTGACTGTAATAGTCTGCTCAGGCTACCATCACAAAATATCATAGACTGTGTGGGTTAAACAACAGTAATTTAATGCTCACGGTATTGGAGTCTGGAGAATCCCAAATCAAGGTTTTGGCACAGTTCATTCTGATCCCTTTTCCACTAGCTTGTGGGTGGATGTCATCTCACTGGGCGGGGGTGAGTTAACTTTCTGGTGTCTCTTCTTAGAAAGGCAATAATCCTGTTGGACTGGGGCCCATCTTTATGACCTCATCTAACCCTAATTACTTCCAAAAGCCCCATCTCCAAATACTGTCACATTAGGGGTGAGGGCTTCAAAATGTTAATTTAGTGGGGACACAGTCCATAATATCAGCTTACATTCAGTTATATGGATATGCCTGGACTACTAAAGCTGAGAACAAGGGACTCAGAGAACAATTTAGAGTGAATAGTTAAGTGTTGGAGGGTAGATGGCATTAGAGACTAAGGAAATTCCAAGTAGAGTGTATGGAGAAAGTCTTAGATACAATTTACAAGACAGAAAGGCAAAGAGTTGTAGAAATTATTGGGACCAGGATCTGAATCAACCACCAAGATATGAGGTGTATATTTCTGACAGAGCATCCATCTTCCAGCCTTGTTAATGTAGATTACTATATCAAACTATAGCTTGTGCTAAGAACCCACTAAAGATTAAATCAGATAGCCTTGGCTGTTGGCTCAGTGGATAAGGCACCGACCTGCGAGCCCAAAGGCCTCTGGTTCGATTCCCAGCCAGGGCAACATAACCAGGTTGCAAGCCAGGTCTCCAGCCAGGTCTGTGGCTGGAGGCAGGTGAAAGGCAACCATACGTTGATGTCTCTCTCCCTTCTCCTCTCTCTGAAAATAATGAATAAATCTTTAAAAAAAAAAGATTAAATGAGATAATGTTTCTATTATTTGGTAAATTGAAGAGAAGTGAAAAGCTTTGACATGCTCACTTCCGCCTCTGTCAAGAAAGGAAGGGCAAATGATGGTTTTGTAAGCTTTGATTCTCACCTAAGCCATCTTTCCCATCTGTTAATGAAGTCTTGATAACGCAACTCATCTTTCTCAGAATTACTAATTAGCAAGAAATTTGAGTAAAACCTACAAAATTGTTACTCTGAAATGGCTTTTCAGTCTTCTTAGCAAGATCGCCATGATGAAGGACGCAGCCAGGACGTCTGTATTACTGAGAGATGTACATGTGCAAGAGAGGCAGCTAGACGTGACATTTAGGAAGTGATCGAAAGCTTCTTCCACAAGGATAGTAGTCATTAAATAAAAAGGCAGAATTACCCTTGCCTCCCATACTACAAGTAGGAACAACGCGGAAGGGTAAGATACAATATTAAGTTAAATATAATTGGTCCCAGCTGCATGAGTATTCATTTAGAAAATCTCATCTTTAGCTTTTTATAAAGAAATGCCAAATTTGACCTCTAGAATTCTCTTTCTCTTTTTCATTAAAAGCACATTTTAGAATTCTGGCAGTAAGTCATTAACTACATAATGTTTTTGTAAAATATGATTTTTAAAATGTCTTGTGGAACTGACAACATTGCTCCAACTGTTAATTATAGTGAGCTTGTTTTAGAATTTAATACCTCTCTCCTTGTTGTGCGCACACACACACACACACACGTGTGCTGTGCACAGAGGGCAAAAGTTTAGAACTATCAGATTTAGGTGGCTGCCCTTCAGCTTCAATTAAGAACTAAAATTAGGTCCCTTTGGAATATATACCCAGTGTCGTCCATCAGAGGACAGTGTGGACATAACCTTGAGAGCCCAGGGAGGCATCATCCATGAGATCCAGCTGTTCAACTACAAAATTCCTTAGATACCTGATTTTTTATCTTAAAAATGTATGTGACTTTTTGTGTTGTGATTTGTAAAGCATTTGTTGATTTTCATGTAGAACTTCTTCCCCCTCCATATCCCCAATAAATCTTTTAGTAAAATAGTGGTTAGAGAGGATGCACTCAAATTATCTTGTGACTTTAAGCATCCCTGGCTCTGTGCCACATCTCCCAGTTGAATATGCATGGTCTGTTTTACGATCAGGTTCTTACCCCATCACCACAGGAGTTCTGGCTGGTGGGCTGAGAGCCTAAATCAAACATGTGGCTAATGTTGTTGACATAATGGGCAAAATAGGAGGGGAAAGTCCATTCTTACTGAGGAGAAAGTCGCAGACTGTGATGATAGGTATTTCACTACCACTATAATAGAAGAGCAGAAATACTAAAAAAAGGAAAAAGTAGAATCATGTTTAATGACTTAGTCTGTTTAAGGAGGAAAAAAATATCAGTTTTCAGTAATTCCTTTCACAGGCCTAGCTTCACCCAGAATTGCTTTTAATGTGAGAATACCAGTTTTTGCTTCACTTCTTACACATCACCAGTAGATACCAGTAGAGTGAAAAGAGAACAGGACTGAGTCAAATAAGAATCCGAGTCCCGCTTCCCATTTTAGCTTTGTGTGCTACCTTAAGTGAATCATTTAGCCTCTCAGGGAGTTAGTTTTCATATTGGTAAAATAGAAGAAATATTCCCTAGTCCTGAGTATGTTATTAGGTATTTTTAAAAAGGATTTTGTGGTCAAATAAAGGAAATAACTGTTTTTTTAAAAATTAAACATTTTTTTCATAATACATCTAGGAATCTTAATATTTTAACAAGCCTTATAAATTTCCCAGACTTACTCTTCCACAAAACCCTTTTTTAATAGACCCTTTTGCCCTGCTAGTGCTCATTAATATTAAGTAGTCACTATAGTCCCATCTAACTCTAACATTCTGGTTCTGGAAATCACACTCATTTTGTTTGGCTCTTAAGTTCTCTTCTGGCATGTAGTTATCGTAGGGTTACTGCCAAGTTGAACTCAGTGCCTGTGCTGTGTGTATACCCAGCCCCTCTTCCTAGCTTGAACTGGAAAGTATTGCATTTTCCTGTTCTTATAAATAAAACAGCCATTAGTCTTTGTCTTTTGCAATGCTAACTTTCTCTGTTCACTGTGGTTTCATTTGATTTGATTATTTAGTTAATAGCCCATTTTTATTCTAAATTAACCTGTGAATCTTCACCTGAATTTTAGCAATAGTAAATAAGCACTGATGTTGGAGAGAACACTAGATGTCAAATCTACATTTAGGCTTATTATTTCAATCAGAAAAACAAGCCTTCTTCAAGGTACTCTTATTGGCTGAGATCTTTAATTATAGGTCTTGTTCTTGGAAATGTCTAATTTTAGCTCTTACTGTTTACCGTCATCTCATTTAATAAAACAACATGTAACACAGAGGGAATTATCCCCATTTTACACATAATGAAACTAAAACTTGGAAAAATTAACTAACTTGCCTAAGTTTCATAGGTAAAAAATAGCAAAGTGAAGTCTATTGGGCTGCAACTCATATACTCTATTATTATCATGTCTTTTACTAAATTGTATGATCATACATATGGCACATGCACTTTAGTTACAATGTTAAATAATATTATTTATGTTCTTCTAGGTTAGCACACATACATTATCTCATTTAATTAAATTCCCTGGACAATACTTTCAAGTAGGTACTATCATGCCTATTTCACAGATTTAGGAAATGAAAGAAATTGACCAGTTTGGTCAAAGTCGTACAATAAACACATAGGACCTGGGAATTAAGCCCAGAGTTTTAAAGACCTAGTGACTGTTTGGACATAATACTCGCTAGCATGCAGCACCTCAAAGATGTCTCACTTAGTATGTATATGTGCGTTTATTCAGCGTATTTGACTGCATCTTTGTGCCTGTGGAAGAAAGAATAGACAACTTCTGCCCTTGCCAAAGCTGATGAGAGAGAGAAGTCTCCATGAATATAATTCCGAGTCAGAGGTATTAAGTGCTAGGTTCACACAGGTAATAAGAGAGTATGTTTCTCGGCTTGGATCAAGGATATTGTGACAATAAGTAGTTGAATATGAGTTTTGGAAATGTGAGTTATGGAGATACCTGACTCCTTCCTAGTTAACGAGTTTGGATTCATTTTATCCGAGGTGTCCACTGAGGGACAGTTAAAGGGAAATGTCTGCCAGGCAATAACGTTTTCTTTTTTGCTGCCAACTTCAGGAAGTGAGTTCCCTCTCATGAATGAAGGAGGTAACACCATCAACCAAATTGTCCAAGTTAGAAACTTGAGAGGCTCTTTGCCTCCTCTTTCTTAGACATCCAGTCAGTCATTCAACATATCATTCAGTCAGTTCCATGTTCTTAAAATCTCTAAGCTTTCCATGTCTCTGCCTTATTTTAGACCTCAGTCATTTCTCACCTTCTTAACTCTTTCTGTTCTGTCCCCTTTCTTGTCCACACTCCATATTACCATCAGTGATATTGCCAAAGCACAAATCTAATGTCATTCCCCTGATTAATACTTTGCAGTAAGTCCCCTTCTTCCCTCTGGATTAAATCCATATTTTTCATTTTCTTCATCATACTATGTGGACTAGTATATCTTCTCTTTAAAAAGAAAAGAAAAACCTGTCTTGACCTTATTCCCTCTTGTAACCATCCTGTTTCTCTGCTTCCATTATAGCCATATATTTTGAAAAGTATGTACTTTTCTTTCCACTTTGTCACCTCCCAAGTAAATACTCCCAGGAAACTGCTTTCATTCAGGCTGTTGGTGATCTAGCATTGCCACATCCCTTTGCTACCTGATCTTTTGGGACAGCTGACTTGTCCCTTCTGAAAGTACGTTTCTGTTTTGTCTTCCAATGCTTCACACTCCTAGATTTTTTGCCTTTCTAGTTGGTACCTCTTAATCTTCTTTATCCGTTTCTTCTCTTCCCCCAGCCTCTAAGTATGGGCATTTTTTAGGGCTCTATCTGAGTCCTTTTTTCTGTATATTTTTCTCTAGGTGATCCATTCTTACAGCTTGAAATACCAACATTCATATATATCATCAGGCATAGTGCTGAGGGCTGCTGAGGACTCCAGCCACATGCATTCAGCTTCCTATTTGACATCTCCCCAGGCAGCACAGGCTTCATGTGTTCGTACGAAATCCCCCTCCCCAAACCTATTCATCATCAACATCTTCGTTCATCATCCCTTCTCAATGAATAGCACTACACCGCTTAAGCCAGAAGCCTCCCTCTCCCCAAATAGCAAGTACTTTCAATTTTCCCTCAAAACTGCATATTAGATCCATCCATCTCTTTCCCCTTTCCATGGCTTCCACTGTGATTGTACCTGCCTTTGTTCTCTTCCAATTAATTTGCAGGCAGTAGCCAGTGTGATTTGTCAGAATTTTAATTGGGTTGTTACTCTCCTTTGCTTAAACTTTATGGACTGCTGTGTTTCATGCTAGAGACTTATTGAGAACAGGAGTTATTTAATACTGCATTCATTTAAGGTTATGTTTATAAGAATACTAGCAATGTGTGGAAATGTTTATAATTAAATTAAAAATTAAATTTAAAGGTCAGAGAACAAAATTATATACACATGATGATTACAACTCTGCATGTTGAAATAATATACTGTTATTGATTACCAGATTGACTAAGGGTAAACCCGTCTGTCCACTGTGTATAAAATATACTAAGTAGTATAATTATGAATATTTTTGCATTTTCCTTTAATAGTTTGATTCACTTTACAATTTAAAGAACGTATATATGTAAGCCCTGGCTGGTGGCGTAGTGGATAAGGTCGCTGGTTCAATTCCCAGCCAGGGCACATAACCAGGTTGCAAGCCAGGTCTCTAGCCAGCTCTGTAGCTGGAGGCAAGTGAAAGGCAACCATATAGTGATGTCTCTCTCTCTCACTGCCTCTCTCCCTTCCCCTCTTTATAAAAATAATAAGTAAAGTCTTTAAAAAAAAGAACGTATATATTTAAATTTCAGAAAAAAATAACTTTACATGAAGATACATAATTTCTGCTGCTGATATAGATAGAAAGATGTTTTTACCCAATGGGGCAAACCATCCTATCAGTACAATCACAAAAATAGCCTTTACTACATCTCTCTTTCTTTTTGAGAAAAGAGAAATGTCAAGACAACATTAATAGATCTCTGCTAATGTTGTAGATTTGGGGAATTTCGTAATGTTAGTTGCTTTGCTGAGGGCTACAAGGATTATGAAGAAATAAAACATTGTGATAGTCACCATTAAAAGAGTGCTTAATATGTACCAGAGTCTTATTTCAGAACAGTCCTACGAGATGTAAGCAATGTCATTCCCATTTTACAAATGAGAAAGTGAGGGTCAAAGGAGTTAACATGTCTGAATCACACAGCTACAGAGCCAGGATTAAACCCAGGTCTTTCTAATTCAAAAGCCACTGCAGTACATTTTCTTTTCTTAAAAAAAAAAAAAAAAAGTCCTTGTTCTTTCCACCTTCAGTGAGATTTTGGTAGTTGAGACAAACTCATAAAAAGAAAACCAACAGGAAGAATGTGCAAAGTACCAAATGATTGCTACACATTGTAGTTTGATTTTTCTTGGAAAGAAAAAATGTTGAGGACTTAAGTGGTTAGGGAAAACTTGGTATCAAAAGTGGATTTTAAGCTTAGCTTTGGGGAATGGTTAAAACTTAAATAACCAAAGAGGGAGAAGGACTGATACATGTAGAGAGGAGGTGGTTAGAAAGCAAAAGAGCTCAAAGAAGAGAATTTGGACAGGAACATAGCTAAAGAGAAGGGTTTAGTAGGGGAACACCATGTAAGAGAAAGCTCAAAAAGCAGGTTAGAGGATCTTAAATGCTAAGATGAGGATATTGAGATTTTACCTTACAATAATATATAAAAGATAACCTGTACTGAACATACCACGTGTCTGGCACTATTGTAAATACTGTACATGTGCGATGCCATTTAACTCCTCTAGCAGGTGAGACCCAGAGGGGCCAGCACCATACCATTAGAAGATGGTAGAAGAGCCATAGTTTGAACACAAGCAACTTAAATCCCGAACTCCTGTTCATAATTACAACACTGTTCTGGTTCCATGGTAAATTGAACAAGTTTCAAGCCCATGATCCCTGACCTTAAACAAGAAATATGCTTAACACTTCTAGTAGTTTTTAACATTCTAAGAAAAGTAATGTGACCAGACAATGACATCTCATTACTCTTCCTGCCACCTACATAGATCTTTCCAGGATAGTCAAGAAGTTAAAGTATTTGTGCCCATTGCTTTCCACTCTGCCCACTTTCTTATGCTTATCCAGCTGATTGCTTCCAGTTTACTACGAGCCCCTAACATCCAAGCTCCACCATTGCATCATTAACTAGTTCCGTGGTTCTCTAAGTGTGGCTCCTAAACCAGCCACCTCAGCATCAAGTAGGAACTTGTTGAAAGCTCTGGTTCTAGAATCTCAGTCCAGACCTACTGAATCAGAAACTCTGGGCAGAGGTGCGACAGTCTGTGTTTTAACAACCCCTTGAGGAGATTGTGATGCATGCTGAAGTTTGAGAGCACTGTTGTAGTGTGCTCTAGGGTTTTACTTAAGGAGTAAACTACTGAGCCCTTTTGGCAATACCTGGTATTAACATTGGGGAATAACTTGAAATCTCACTCTTGAGTCTAGGCTGTTGGGTCCTGCATGCTTCGCTTTATGGAAATAACCATAACTTACTAAGCTAACCAGTATCTTTAAAAGGCCTTTCCTCAGACTCTGATTTTTAGTAATTTGTAAGCATACCAAGCCTTTGCTTTATGATTGTGGTTTATTCCTGAAAACCTGACCTCTAAGTCAAAAGTTCCTACTATCAGAAAATGTTTTTATTAATTTCAGTGGAAAAAAGTGTGTGTTTCATGATTACCCCAAAATAATTTTTAGATTAAAAATACATCAGTTGAACAATGAAAACAAATTTGTGGAAATGGTACTTTGAAAGTAACTAAAAATTTTACTTAAAGTGTAATAATGGCCTACTAGCAAAGGGAAGAGAAGGCTTTTGAGTGGTGGCTGGTGAAGGAGGAATACAAAGGAGTTATTCTTTGAAAAGTGCTGGAAAGTCAGGTGGTAGGTAGACTTGAAAGCAGGTGACTTTGGGAGTTCATGGTTTTCTTGCACTTAAAAATAGTTACAGCACCCCTGGACCTGCCACTGGGTTACAGGTGAAACAGCCTCTGTCCCAAAGAGTCTGCAGAGGGTGAGGTGCCTTGCCAGCTCATTCTGAAAAAAGGTGAAGACAAAGTGCTGTTGCAGGCTCAAAGAGAAAGGGAAGGAGGGAGTGGCTGGGGAGGCTTAGAGACCCCTCAGGTCTCAAACTAAACCTTAGAAACGGAGTGGGGTTCCAACTGGCCAACATGGTGGCATGCCACACTGAAGAAACACTGAGGAAACAGATCCTGAAATTGGTACGGTTAGGGCACTGAAAGTCAGTTTGGAGCACTTGGACGAGAGAGAAGAGATTGTGACAGACATCAGGAAAGAGGACACAGGGCTCATTTCATATAAATTCTTTGGGCAACAATGAGCTAGAGAAAGTGTTTGAAGAAAGCATGGCATGCTTTAATGAGAGCAAAACCAATGAAAAAATATTCATAGCACAGAACAATACTGTTAGGGCAAAATACAAGAACACCTTTGGAACAGAAGCATTGCACACACTCAACAGATGGAGAATTTATAAAAAATACCTCTTCAGTTCTCTTGCTTGGTGTACATATGCAAAGCAAGCTTTTCTGATTCACCTAATGTAGTACACAGTTAATTAACTTACTCTTCATAACATTCTTGGAATGGAAATGATTGTATTAAGCAGAGCAATTAAATATCCCCTTTTTTGTATTTGGAGTATACCTTTGTTTTTGTTGTTTTAAGTTGTAATACAAAAATGGGTGGTGGTGTGTCATTACCTAAGAAGTGATACTCCTTTTCAAAAGACATTATAACAAAAAGCTACCTAACAGTCGTTATGGGACACAAGTCTGTAATAAGAAATGACATGTTTAAGAAAACTGTGCTTTAAAACTAGATTGATTGAAAACTGCCTTTAAAACCAGAATTATTTTCTTTCATGGCTAGTTGATCTCCTAAAAGCCCTTAGATGAGGCATTTTTTCACTGTAAATTTTGTGGGCACCTCTAATTGCTTTCATGTAGCTGTCTGATGTCCCAGAGTTTTACAGTTCATCTGTCTTACAGCCTTGGCTATTCCAATTCATGTCATGCTTTGCTCTTTTTTCCTTCTTGAGTCTGAATGCTAAGGAGGAAAGGAGCTGTACTGCCCTTAGATTTTGTTGTTGTTGCTTTTGGTTTAGAAAGGAAGGTATGTAGAACTCCAAATCCACATATATAGTACTTTATAATACTTGATTCCGTATTTCTTTAATATGAATAGATGGTTTCCCTCTTGAGTAAGATTATGTGGAACAAAGGTTATTGGAATCCACCTCCAGGAATGTAACATATAAGTATAGAATTTTGGGAGCATGGCATGTCTTAGATATGAAAAGGTCAGATATTGGAGAATATTTTTCCTGTTTTACATACTTTTAATAATGGATACAATTATACTTTACCCTGCCCCAAAATTGCATTTATTTTTTAAATGAGTTAACAATAATATTAAAACATTAAATGAAAGACCCTTCTAGTTATCAGGTATGGAAGGTATAGAATTGATATTATTACAAAAATTGTTTTTTAGCTTGTCAGGTTCATTTCCTTCCTATTTCCGTATACAGAACATAGTAACATAGTACTTTTTAAATTGGCTTCATTTCTGTAGCTGTGTGACTAGGATCAATAGAGGAGGTGCACACAGCCTGGGATTCCTCCCAAAATCATAATGATTGACCCACAGATAGCTTTTTGTTAAAGAGTTAAAGTCTTATAGTGGGGAGAGGAATGGGTGGAGGGAGAAGAGGGTACTGAGGGGATGAATGGTAATGGAAAGTAGACAATAAAAATTTTTAAAAGGTCTCTTGATAGATTAATAAAAACTTTGTAAAGTGTTATATCAGTCATAATTCTTGGTGCTGCTGTTTTTATAAACTGTAATGGTTATACCATCTTGCTCCATATATAAGGCATAAGCTTGAGAGATCCAGGCTTGCAGTTTATGGACTAAAAAGCTGAAACTGAATTTTGAGAGAGTGACCAGTGGTTCTTAAATTTGGCAATATAGAAATAACTATTTTTCAAAAAATTCAAGAGAGAGTACACATTTTGGGTTTATTTTAAAAGAATTGTTATTTAGCCTGAGGAAGGGCACCTTTTTCTGATTGTCTGAAAGACATCTATAGGCTAGCTAAGACCACTTTGAAATCCAACTTAGAATAATTTTTAGCAGTTTTATCTGCAGAATATGTTCTTTGGGGTGTCACTCAATGATTGATGTTATTACATGTTAGCTAAATAGAATTCTAAGGTTTCTAAAACATGGGCTACAAATTCAGAAGAATTCAGAATGTAAATTCAGAAATATCACAGCTAAAATTCAGCAAACATGAATAACTTAAAAAGTCTCTTTAGGGCCCTGGCTGGTAGCACAGTGGATAAGGCACCAGCCTGCCAACCCAAAGGTCGCTGGTTCGATTCCCCAACCAGGGCGCGTAACCAGGTTGCAAGCCAGCTCTCCAGCCAGATACACAGCTGGAGACGGATGAAAGGCAACCATACATTGATGTCTTTCTCCCTCTCTGCCTCTCTCCCATACCCTCTCTCTCTAAAAATAATAAATAAAATCTTAAAAAAAAAAGTCTCTTTACAAGAACCTGTACTTGTGAGCAATTGTGAACCAAATCTCTAGGTATTGATCTTTGCTTCTGGGAAGGGAACAGCTATGATTCAGACTAATTGCCTTCTATCCTGGTATTATGTGTACTGTGATGGTAAAAGTCCATTGAGAACAAAGCTATTTGAGAAATTTGAAAATAGTCCATTTTAAAGAGAGTGATTTCATACAAAGAAGATTGGCCAGAAGTTAGGAAACCAATACTCTAGCTCTTACTACCCTACTAATTCATTCTGACCCAGTACAAGCAACTAAACCATGCTAGTCCTCAGTTTCCATATTCGTAAAGTAAACGATGCATACCAAATGTAAAGTCTCCTTTAGTTCTAACATTTTATGATTTAAAAACAATAAAAATCTTTTCTAGCCAGATCTTGAATTGCTGTTAAATACATTGGTAGAGAAGCATTCTATTTAAAATTATTTAAGCCAAATGATGATTTGTGCTTTCTCATCCTTGTTTTTCAGAAACTCTGTGAAGGCATATTTAAAGTCCTTGTAAAGGACATCTCAACAACATGTCAAGTGTCCTGCCTCGAAGTTCTCCGCATTCTCTCCAGAGACAAAAAGGTTTTAGTTCCTGTAACAACCAAGGAAAATATGCAGATACTGCTGCGACTAGCGAAGCTAAATGACTCGGATGATTCTTTGGAGAAGGCGTCAGAGTTCCCAGTTATCGTGGAGTCATTAAAATGTCTGTGTAACATAGTGTTCAACAGTCAGATGGCACAGCAGCTCAGCCTGGAACTTAACCTTGCTGCGAAGCTCTGTAACCTCCTGAGAAAGTGCAAGGACCGAAAGTTTATTAGTGACATTAAGTGCTTTGACTTGCGCTTGCTCTTCCTCCTGTCACTTTTGCACACTGACATCAGGTCACAGTTGCGCTGTGAGCTCCAGGGACTACCGCTGCTAACCCAGATCTTGGAAAGTGCCTTTAGCATCAAGTGGACCGATGAGTATGAGTCGGCCATAGACCGTAATGGACCTCCCCTCTCCCCTCAGGAGACAGACTGTGCCATTGAGGCCCTCAAAGCTCTCTTCAATGTGACAGTGGACAGTTGGAAGGTGCATAAAGAGGTAAGTGTAAGACCGGTATTATTTGCTGGAGAATTGAATCAGTTTGGGGCATCCCTTAGAGCCTTCCACAAAGGAAGAACGCTAAATTGTGACCTTAATCAGTTGTATGATTCAATATTAATTTCTTAACTGTTACAAGTCTTATTTCCACTTCTGTAATAGTTATCCGAAAAATAGGGTGAAGATGGACTACTGTTTTATGAGATGCCAAATACGGTTCCCTTCCTGAGTTGTATGATCAGGTGTCTTTTGTTTTTTTGTTTTTTTTTAAGAGTGCCTCTTTCAGAAGCAAGGTTTAAATTACAAGATTTGAGGGGAAACAAAACAGTGTGGTTCATAAAGGGTTAGGCATTTTTCAATGGTTGATATCTTAAAAGTTAAGAGAAATCAGGCCAGTTGAAATTGATCAATCAATTGATGCCTGCTCAGAAGAGTAAAGGATGCTGTATCATGTATCACCCCAGTCTCCTAGAGTGTTATTTTGTAGTGTTAGATAACAATCAGAAGTGTAGGACTACAACTAGATGTCATGCTTGTACGCAGTCCTAGAAAACAAGCATAATTACATGAGAATATGGGAAAGGTTATTTTAAACCTCTTGACCTGTTTCCAAACTAAGATCATTTTCTGTGGCTTGGACCATCCAGCAACCCCAAGTGAAGCAGATTTGATAGTTTATATTTGAGTACACAAGAACAATATGCTAAATGAGACCTAGTTTAAGGAAGTCAACAATTTAAGTGACATGGATGTAAACTTTTTCCCTTGGTTCTAGAATCTTACCATTTCACATTTACTCTCCTTAACCTTAAATAAGTGGTGAAATTAAGCCTCTGCCTTTAATATTTTTATTTTTTAAAAAGATTTTATTCATTATTTTTAGGGGTGGGGCAAGGAGAAAGAAAGGGAGAGAAACATCAATGTATGGTTGCCTTTCACCTGCCTCCAGCTGGGGACCTGGCTTGCAACCTGGCTTGCAACCTGGTTATGTGCCCTGGCTGGGAATTGAACCAGCAACCTTTGGGTTCTCAGGCTGGCACCTTATCCATTGAGACACCAGCCAGCCTCTGCCTTTAAAAAAAAAAAAAAAAAAAAGAAACATTTTGGCACTGGAACAAATTATGTTTTCTGATAATGGACTTTTGGACTTAGGTCTAACATTTTGCTGTGTCTATTTGAAGCACTTCTCACTGTGAATAAAGATCTTGTTTTTGCCAGCAATTTACTGTGAAAGGATTATCTCAGTGCATTGCTATAGTGGGAGTAGGCAGGCATCTAAGTTTTAAAGTGCAAAGAGGTCTATATTTTCAAACCAAATATTTGAAGATCAGTTCTAACAGCTATTTTAGATGAATGTAGTATGGTCAGTTTTCCCTGGGACTTGGCAAAAAAAGATGTGGAAAGCCCACATGCTCCATTTATGCTTTGAAACCAAATATTTGGAAGTATTTAAAACGTTATGTCTCTGTGCCTATTTGGTACCTTCTATGGTTATTTTTTCTGACACTGTTTGGTGTTTTTAAATTTTCCATTTAATTGCAAGAGTTCTTCTGAAACTGTTGGTTTGCCATTGTGGAGCTCCTGTTATTTAAATTGTGCCCCAGATAGTAGCCGGCATTGTTCAGATTCCTGACAAAAAGGGCTACACTTGTCAGACTGTATATGGATGGGATGACATGTGATAAATAGTAGTAAATTGAGATTAGCCCTTATTAGTGGAGCTGGAAGAAGCTTCAGAGAATGTTGCTTTGGCATATACTCACTCTGTGTTATTGAATGTTTATTCTGTGAAAGAAAGGTATACGAGGGAGGATCAGTAGTCCTGAATCAAGCCTCTCAGCAGACCTAGTGCCTCTTGTGAGTTGTGGATCAGATGGTACAGCCATTATAAAATGTACCCTATTAATGTGACTGGGATACTGTATAGTATCAGAAATTTAAACAGTATTGAAAACATGATCTTACCAATTCACTTAGACAAGGGTGCGGGAAAGGTTATTTTAAGCCACTTGGGTCTCCATGCATTTCCAAACTCAAATTTTAGCAAACTTTGAGTCATTCAGTCAACAAATATTTATGGACACTTGCTAGGTGTTATGCTTGGTTATATAATATATTGGCAATAATAGGTGTAATCTCAGCCTTCATGAAACTTCAGTTTTGTTGTTGAAACAAATACATAATTTAAATTGTGTTAAGTGCTAGGAAATAAACAGTGCAATGATTGAGAATTAGTACAGTCATAGATGACCTCTGAAGGTCTCTCCTGAGATCTGAAAACTGAGAATGATTCAGCCATTTGAAGAATGGGGGATGAACATTTCCCAGAAATTGAACAGCATGTGAAAAGATAGAGAAGTCAGCATGGAGTATTTTTTAGTGAGGTACCACAACTTAACATTAAAAAAAAAAATCTATAATGGTGCAGAGGAACTTGCCAGTAAGAGTCTATTTACCTGGGTTTTAATATCTCCTTGATTGTCAAATGAAAGATATCTTTCTCCACTTGAGCAAGCACCCAGAGAATTGTTAATATTTAAAATGCCACCTGCGAACCCAAGTGTCGCAGGTTTGATTCCTGGACAGGGCACCTATCCCAGAATGCAAGCCAGGTCTCCAGCCAGGTCCCCAGCTGGAGGCAGGTGAAAGGCAACCATACATTGATGTTTCTCTCCCTTTCTTCCCCCTCCCTTCCCCTCTCTCTAAAAATAATAAATAAATAAAATCTTTAAAATAAAAGAAAATAAAATGCCAACTGAAATAAAGAGATAATGGAAAACATATTTTATGGGGGAAAAAAGCACCTCTATAATGTCACTTAAAAATACTCTTTTTCTTACTATAAAAATAATACATGGTAATTATAGAAGATCCATGGGAGAAAGAGCATACAAGCAATAAGAAAACAAAGGTTACCTACCATCCTAAGATAAGCACTAGTTGCATTTTGATATATATATTTCCAACCATTCTCCATTGTGTAACATATATGTATATATTTCCTTTTTACAAAAATGGAGTCATTTTATAACCATGATATTTTTTTCACAGCAAATTTCTTGCGGAGTACTGATTTTCAAAATGTGTTCCATGAAGCCATTCAGTTCCTAGGAGTAGCCCCTGAGTGGGCAGTGCACCAGGTTCCCCACCCTCACTTTAAAAAGAGCACATTTGATTGTTGCTGTTGCTGTTGTCTCTTTTTAAAATTTAGGTTGCAACGAGAGTTTATTTGGTAGATAAAAAGAGTTCTGCAAACAAAAAAATTATTTGACAACACTTTCTTCTCCTGTTTGTTCACCAAGGATTTATCAACCTGAGGCAAATCCCCTAAGTGTAGGCATTTAACAACCTGCAATTGTTTGCTATTTCAAAGAGTAATATAATGAATTTTCTTACTGTAAAAATCTTTGTAGACATATTAGAATTATTGAGTAAAAGGGTTTTTCAAAACTGGAAGGTTTATTGACAGGCATTGACAAATTGACTTTCAGGAGAGGAGTGCAAGTTTGTATCTTTTCAAACCCTGGGCGTTTCTCTTTTTAAAATCATTACCTATTTTACAGCTCAGCTGTTACGGAAAATGCATCTTTGGTTTTGGTTTTAACTTTTAGTAGGTATTTTTATGACTGTTCATTTATAGTTCACCATAAACAGAAATTTAATGACTGACTTTTCTTGAGGTTTAGCAAATTAGTGCCACTTGTTCATTTTTAGGTTCATGCCTCTGTGGTAAATTTCTGCCTGCCTGGTGATGCCAGCAGCAGATTAATTTGGAGAGTTCTTTCCATTCAGTAGGAATATAGCAATCCTTATTTCCCCACATGGTGTCAGTCCTATTTTCCTCCCTTCCCCTCTCTCTTGGTCTCACCCTTTCCTAAAGGTAGTATGTTTAAGAAGGCCAAGTGACTTCTTAAGCAGGACCTGATGTCAGTTCTAGAAAAGTGAATTTAAAAGGTCTTTCTAGCCCTGGCTGGTGGCTCAGTGGACTGGCGTGGGGGCCTATGAACCCAAAGGTCGCTGGTTCGATTCCCTAGCCAGGGCACATAACCAGGTTGCAAGTCAGGTCTCTAGCCAGGTTCTTAGCTGGAGGCAGGTGAAAGGCAACATTGGTGTTTCTCTCCCTTTCTGTCTCTCTCCCTGCCCTTCTCTAAAAATAATGAATAAAAAAATTTTAAAAAAGAAAAGGGTCCTCCTTCCACTCTAACCCTTTGTTAAATCTCTGTTGATGAAGGAAACATGTTATTCGAGAGATCCCTTACTTAGCAGATATTCCCTTCTGTAAAACTTCCCAGGTGTCAATGAAATATAATGAGGAAATACAAGAACCAACAGACATTGTAGACCCAGACAACCAAGTGCAAACAGATAAGTAGTTCAAATTCCGAGTAGTTGAAGGGGGGCAGTTTGAGTGAAATAAAATATTGAGTACCCATAGAAAGTAATTGGGAATGTCACATTGTAACAAGAGGTAGTTCCCATGATTATTTTAGAGGCTTTGAAGGAAATGTATAAAAAGGACATGATACCTAGCTGTTATGGCTCAGTGGATTGAGCACTGGCCTACTAACCTAAGGGTTGCCTATTCCACTCCCAGTCAGGGCATATAACCAGGTTGCAAGCCAGGTGTCCAGCCATGTCCCCAGCTAGAGGCATGAGAAAGGCAACCATACATATAAGGGATATTTCTTTCCCTTTCTTCCTCCCTCCCTTCCCATCTCTCAAAAATAATCAATAAAATCTTTATTTATAAAAGGACATGATATTGCCCTGGCTGGTGGCACAGTGGATATGGTACCGGCCTGCGAACCCAAAGGTCACTGGTTCAACTCCCATCCAGGGCAACATAACCAGGTTGCAAGCCAGGCCCCCAGCCAAGTCTATAGCTAGAGGCAGGTGAAAGGCAATCATATGTTGATGTCTCTCTCCCTTTCTGCCTTTCTCCCTTCCCCTCTCTCTGAAAAAGAATAAATAAAATCTTTTTTTTTTTTTTTAAAGGCATGATATTAATTAAATAAAACTAAACCTCAAGTTGTACCATGTTTTTTGCCGAATCATCTTCTTCAACATTTATCAAATACCTGATATGTGCCGGGTTCTGTGTTAGTTACATAAGATGCAAGATAAAGCACCACTGCCCTGACAGAACTAACAGTCTAATAGGAAAATCAGACATACAAATGTAGTTAGTTGGATAGATGACTATTTGTTACATTATTTACTATTCTCTGTATTTTCTATATGTTTAAAAATAATCACCTCAGCAGTGCACAGCAAGGCTTCAGATGCCCTGTGTTCCAGATCTTTGAGGGTATGTCTGACCTCACTGTTACAGCCTTTCTGCCAGGCAGCATACCTAGCACAAAGTACCGAGCACAAAGTAGGTATTCAGGAAATAGTTTCTTAGTGAACAACAAAATGGGGTATAGTTTGGTATCTGTATAGGAGAAATAATCTCAAGTTGACAGGAAGAAAGGAAAGTGTATGATACCTTTTAAATTTTCAAAATTATTAAAAACTTCTAGAAGCCTAAAAAATTTAATGACATTGTTTATACAAGCAGATTCTAGCCTTTTAATTTCATTACTATTTTATAACATTTCATTCAAAGAAGCATTTACTACAAAAGAGGTAAAGTAGATAACCTTTACCTATAAGGAGACAGATTTTTGAACATACACAGTTTAATAGAACAGGTAACTATAGGAGAGGTAAGCAAAAGGGCCAGAGTGAAACACAGGATGAAATGCTACCCAAAATATTTCCAGACAAGAATGCTTAGGTGCATTTGCATGCACATGTCTATGTATGTATGTTTTCCTTTTTATAGAATTGAAATTGAATTTCTATAGGATGTTTTCTAAATCTTACCAAAGTCTTTAGAACCACCCTGAGATAACAAAACCAGATTAAGACTTACTGGTGTGAAAGTCCCTTCAGACTTTCTCGGAGGCATTGATTAGATCAGTTAAAGATTTGAATGAAAAGGTGTGAGGAGATTGATACCTTTACCAAACGAAAGTGACATCTTCTATAGTTTGCACAGGAGAAAAAAAAAGCAATGGTATAGTACAATCTATAGTCAAGAAATAAAGGCTATATGAAGAAATCCCAAAGAATTCCCTGAGTTTTGTCATCTTCTTTTCATTTTTACTATCACAACAAACCTGCTTGCTTTCTCTTCCTCTTCCCTTTTTCCTTAGAGACTTTCTTTCCTTCTCAACCTTTGGATAGTATGATTTTAGAGGAGAGAATATTGATGCCCTAGAGATACCAATATAAAGATCATTAATCAAGTAAATGACAGTTGTATACCTGGGCTTGTATAATGTTTCATAAAGAGCAATTCTGTTTAATCCTCCTGTCATTCTTATGAGACAGGAGCATTAATCCCCTTTTGGAAAATGAGAACACTAAAGATCAGAGTCTAAATTATTCATGGAAAAAAATCACATGGCAAAATAACTGACTGTAGAGAATAGTGTCTGCTCCACTCTAACCTTTGTTAAGTAAGAATTCTGAAATGATAGCACTCATTGAACAAATACTTGTTCAGAACTACACTAATGAAGTATAAAGAGTCTAGAAATAAACCTACACGTATGCAGTCAACTGATTAATCATACAGGTGGCATTGAAGTACAGTGGGGGAAAGGTGGGGCTTTTTAATGAATTGCACTAGGTCAATTGTGTGGCTATATGGAAAAAAAACAAATTTGAATCTCTACCTTGTACCATATGCAAAACATTAATTTGAGATAGATAAGAGACCTAAATACGTATAAAAGGCAAAAAAAAATGAAGATCATAGAAGAAAACCAAAAATTATCTTTATGACTTTATCTTAAACAAGTCAAACATTTCTTAAATAAGCAAAGATTTCTAAAATAGGACAAAATAAAAATCAAACCATAAAAGAAAAGATTGACCAATTGGTCTTCATTAAAATGAGTTCATCAAGAGAAGAAAATGAAAAGGCAGGCCACCAAGTAGGATAAGATATTTGTAACACATATAGCAATAAAGGACTCTGTCCAGAATACATTAAAAAGTTCTACAAATCCATACAAATAAAGCCAGTCAACCTAATTAGAAAAATAGGCAAAAAGCTTGAATAGGCAGTTACCAAAGAGCTATCCAGATGACCACTAGACATATGAAAAGGTGTTCAACTTTATTAGTCACTTGGAAAATGCATAATAAAACCATGAGACCACTGCACAGGAGTGACTAAAATTAAACAGGCTGACAGTACTAAGTGTTGATGCAGCTATAGGATAACTGGTGGGGGTATAAATTGGTTTAAACACTTTGAAACACTGTCTGGCAGTTGGTATCTTCTAATGCTTCACATCTGTACATGCCCTATGACCCAGCATACTAAATGACATGTTAACAACAACAATAAAAAATAAATAAATAAATAAAAGACAGGCAGAACCTCACACCTGTCAGAATGGCAGTCATCAGCAAATCAACAAACAACAAGTGTTGGCGAGGATGCTGGGCAAAGGGAACCCTCATACACTGTTGGTGGGAATGTAGGCTGGTGCAGCCACTGTGGAAAACAGTATGGGGTTTCCTTAAAAAACTAAAAATGGAACTGCCTTTTGATCCAGCAGT
>PVIW01005672.1:0-101771 GCA_004026585.1 Noctilio leporinus
ATTTTTAGAAAGAGGGGAAGGGAGAGAGGCAGAGAGGGAGAGAGACATCAATGTATGGTTGCGTTTCACCTGCCTCCAGTCACAGACCTGATTGGAGACCTGGTTTGCAACCTGGTTATATGCCCTGGCTGGGGAATCGAACCTGCGACCTTTGGGTTCGCAGGCCGGCGCCTTAACCACTGTGCTACCAGCCAGGGCCAAAGAGACATTTTAATGCTCTATACAAAAATCAGTTATATATCAAACATCAACTCAAATAGTTAAAAATTAGATCACACACATGTATACTTGAGAAATCACATGAATCAAGGACACGCCTATCCCTGAAATAGAGACGGGCCTGGAAATTCTGCACCGCTTCCATCCTCAGCATTGTCACCGAACACCTGCGTTCTCACAGGCCCAACCGTCTGATGCAACTGCCATCTTGAACCTGTAGGTTTAAGAACAGTCCCATCTGCAGGATATTCACGAGCAAGTTCTTTCAGATACCAGAGTTCGCTGATGTCTAGTGGGATGAGTCCTCAGGCAACTGAGCCAAATCTCCTTTTATACAGATGTGGAAACAAGGTCCAGATACAGTCCACGTTACATAAAAACGTAACAAAACCTCATACTGAGTCCAGTTTGTTACTCTAAAAACACTGGTCTATATACAGGTTGTCTGTGTAGGGGGTGGGAACCCACGTTGCACCCTGAAAAATGCGAGGTATAGAGGACGCACGGTCAGAACAAGGGACATTTCAGGCAGAAAGGAGAGAGTGAACTACCATATGATAACACACGAAGCATGTCCCGAAAGTATCGCGCCAATGTCAATATAGCTAAGTTTGCGCAGCTGATACTTTCAGGACAGGCCCATATAAGAATGTTCAGTCAACGTTCATTAACCCACAAGCCTTATTCCGGGAGATGACCGAGGGAATGGCATAGCACCTGGAATGGCCAAGACAAACAGGCAAGACAAAGGTAGTGTAGGTTAGGACCTGACCTAGGACTGCACGTGGAATGTTCTCCTAAGGGAGTCTGAAGTATATTTTGCAGGCAGTAAAGAGTTAAAGGATTAGTAACAATGGGCTGGGTTTTAAGGGAAATTTAGGGGAAATAGGTAAAGTTTCTACTTGTCCTGTTAAAGTGGCCACGGGACCTCCAAAAAGATGGGGGCGACTAGCAGCTGTGTAGACAGGCACAGAGGTAAGGAAGTGAGGTATGAGAAACAGGATAATGAAAAGAACTGGGATCAGTCATTTGCTAAGCATTTATCACGGGGCTTCTCTGCATCTTCAGGCACCAACAAAAGCTGGAACAGTTACAAATAGGACACGTGGGGGCTTCAACTGAAGGGAGAGTGAGAGACTAAAAGCCCACTGCACCATCTTTTAAGTACAGTCATGTTCAATGCTACAGAAGAAAAGCCTAAGGTGCTTGAAAAAGCACTTTTAAAAGTGCTGGCCTAGCATGAGGGGCTGCAGAAAGCTTTCCTGTCCAAGTGATGCCCGAACCAAATTCTGAAGGACAGAGAGGACTTACCCGCGTGGGGTGGAACAGTGTTCCTGGCAGAAACCTGCAGTTCAAAGGTACTGAGGCAGCCAGGAGGACACTGGGGTGAAAACATGGGCACAAAGTACGAGTAAGGCCTGTACCTGGAGATGGCTTATGGAGTCAAAAAGGAGATCAATCTGGCTGCAGATAACAATATGGCAGTGGGGGGTACAGTGAACCAGAGGAAGATCACGTAAAGGCAGTTCAATTACCAAGCCAAGAAGATGAGGCTTAACACCAGCACCCCAGCGAGAGCAGCGAGGATGAGTGTAATCAGCAACAGAAGCACATAAGAACAGGGTACACATCTGGGTGGACTTTGTGTTTTAATGAGTTAAGGGGGGAAAATTTCAGTAAAAAAAGTCACAGTATTTACAAGTTCCTAAATAAGCGGAATTAAGTCTTAGAAAAACAATATACATATACAAAACAAACTAGAGAAATACAACTAGTGACAGAAATAATGCAAAATGATAGCCATTGGTCCTATACTGCAAAGCCTCACAGTTCTTTACAAAGTCTACTATAAAACAGTCCTTATTTTTAAAAATCTTCCTGATGTCAAAAGTACACGGATCTAGTGAGAGTTGATTCCATGACAAGCGATACTTTGATTGGTTCCCCCTGGAGATGAAAATCAGTATGCACCACTCTGTTATTCACCTGTAAGAGAAAAGCACAAACTGTCCAAAAGCGTGTCAAATGCTGAACAAAAAGCCTTTCAGAAACCCCACAGGATGGGACGGCAGAATTCGGACCCCACCAGAAATCCCAGCAAGCGCTGGGAACATGCATAGCTCTGTGAGAGGAAGTAGTGATGGACCAAAGGGTCCCCAGACACAGGCTGGGTCCCAAGCTGGCCCCTGGGCCAGGTCCTAACCCTTTCTCAGCCTTGGTACTCATGGCACAGGGAAGACACGAGATTACATCCTATCTAAAGCATCCAACAGCAGTTCACTTCCAGGGTTGGCTGTATGCGCATCTGTCACTGGCGACCTAAGCTCTAAGGGCCTTTAATACATACGCCACCTCATGCTGGTATCTAGACATTTCCTCACCAGCATCAGCTCAACAAGAGCTTTAATGATGAAGGGTGTTGAGAAAGGAAGGAAATTCTGGCACGTGCTACCTACAGGGTTGGACCCTGAGGTTGTGACGCTAAGTGAAATAAGCTGGATGCAAAAGGACAAATACTGTAATATTCCACTTATAAGAGGAACCTAGAGTAGTTAAGGTCACAGAGACAGAAAGGAGAGGTGGCTGCCAGGAACTGAGCGGGATGAGAGACTGGGAGTTAGTGTCCAACAGCTGCAGAGTTTCAGCTCGGGAAGGAGAGAAAGTTCTGGAGAGACATGGGGATGACAGCTATACAACCATGTGAAGGTGCTTAATGCCCCTGAAAAATCCCTAAAAATGGTTCACCTGATGAACTAAAGAAAAAAAAATGGTGTTCAATAAAGACTTCAACATTCGTCAGCAAAATAATTTTTTAATTAGCATCAAGCTAAAATGGATTGCTATATGTAAATCTATCTTTATTATTACATATTCCTGAGAAACTGAGAAGAAACCATTTTCTTAAAGAGAAAAAATGAGCAATAGATCTTTGGGAAACCAGTCGGAATCACCATAAAAAAAAAAAAAAAAAAAAAAAGTGTGTAGTCCCTTCCCTTTAACATTTTTCCCCAAGAATTTACCTAAATAGGGTATAGTAAAAAAATGGGGTATATTAAAAAAAAGTTAAGTATTATATGTAAAGTATTAACAATGGGTTTTGCCCTGGCTGGTGTGGCTCAGTGGATAGAGCACAGGCCTGAAAACCAAAGGGACACTGGTTCGATTCCCAGCCAGGGCACCTAACCAGTTGCAAACCAGCCAGGTCTGTAGCTGGAGGAAGGTGAAACGCAACCATACGTTGATGCTTCTCTCTGTTTCCCCTCTCTAAAAATAATGAATAAAATCTAAAACAAAAATAAAGCAATGTTTTGTTTTGTTTTTTTTTTTAAAGAAATAAACTGGCTGGCAAGCCAGTTTTACCACTTCCTGGCTCTCCATCTGCCAGAGTAGCAGCCAGCCCTGGTACCTGCCCAAGGAGGGCTGGAGGCTTGAATGAATTAATATCTGTAAATCTCAGAGTGAGCCATGCAACCTGTGTTAGTTTTGCTGTTACTGTGCTCATTTACCTTTTATGATTCACTCTCTTTGAGTATAAAAATCCCAGATTAGCCCTGGCTGGTGTGCCTCAGTGGATTGAGCACCAGCCTGCGAACCAAAGGTTGGTAATTTGATTCCCAATCAGGGCACATGTCCAGATTGCAGGCCAGGTCCCCAGTTGGGGACACGCAAGAGACAGCCACACGTTGATGTTTTTCTCCCTTTCTTTCTCCCTCCCTGCCCCTCTCTCTAAAAATAAATAAATAAAACCTTTTGAAAAAAATCCCAGATTAAGAAGAAACTTGCTCTTCAAGCCTGATAATAAACTACTATAATACAATTCTCAGCCACTACAGTGAACACTGGTTGTAAACCAAGGGGACACATGCCTGCCAGAGTTCATCTTTTCTTTTCTCAATTCTTTTTTTTAGGATTTTATTTTCAGAGAGAGGGGAAGAGAGGGAGAAACATCTATGTGTGGCTGCCTCTTGCAGTCCCCCAACTGGGGTCCTGGCCTGCAAACCAGGCATGTGCCCTGACAGGGAATTAACTGGTGACCCTTTGGTTCGCAGGCTGGCAATCAATCCACTGAGCCACACCAGCCAGGAATCAATTCTTGATTTATTTTTAATTCTTAGTTTTTTAAATCCTCACTTGAGGATATGTTTATTGATTTTAGAGAAAGGGAAAAGAGGGGTTGCCTGCTCATATATGCCCAAACAGGGGACCGAACCTGCAACCTAGGCATGTGCCCTGACTGGGAATTGAACCCATGACTTTTTGGTTTGCAGGACAATACTCCAACCAACTGAGCCACACAGGCCAGGGCCAGTGTTGGTCTCTAAAGAATCTTCAGGTTCTCCCCATCCCTAGGGGTGCTAAGTCAGGCCAAAGCTGACTGCAAAGGCAGGACCTCAGAGCAGGCCAGATGTCACAGCTCACCCAAGAGCCCACTCATTAGTGTCAGCAACGAATAGAAAGTGTTCCTATCAGTTCTCCTTGGCATGTGGCTCAGCCGTGTCTTCTGAACGATGCTGCCACGGTCCCGCCACGGTCCCCTACATCACAATCAGCCAACTCTTGAATATCAATCTTCTTTGCATGGCTAAGATCAATCTTGTCACAAAAACCTCCTCATCAAGGTGCATTAGCTTCATAGTGCAAGCAGCACACGGTCCCTTGGAATTTACTTACCTTGGTGAAAAAGTCGGCGAGGTGCCATTTATTTTTATGCTGCTTATAGACTTCGGTCATTGCTTGGAACATCACAGAGCCAGTGCTGGGGTGCCGTAAAGCAACGTGATCTACAAGTTAAAACGAAAACATTTCCTCCATTTTCTGCCTCTACTCGTGCTAACTGTCCTTGTGTGCAGTTGGGGCCTAGAAAATGGCTTTGAACTGAAACTACAGAAACACCTTTGCATCAGCAGAAGTGTCTGGGGCCATGACAGACACGGGCACACACCTCTGCCTCTGAGGGAACTTGTGTGACGAATACTGCAAAGTCTCACAATTGGGCATTCTTTCAATCCGCAGTTTTAAAATAAGTTTTCAAATATACACAAAAGTAGAAAGCAAAGTTTAACAAACCCCCATATAATAATCCCTCAGATTCTACAGTTATCATTTTGCCATTTCATCCCTCTTCTATTTTATCGTGGACTTTTTTGCGACAGTGTTTTAAGCTAAACACTCCTAAATATATTCATATGGAATTTATGGGAAGGGAGGGAGAAAAAGAGTAAGAGACATCAACTGGAGAAACATAGATCAGTTGCCTCTTGTACACATTCCACCCAGGGACTGAACCCACACCTCAGGCATGTGCCCTGACCAGGAATGAAACCGGCAGGCATCCTTTTGCTTTTCAAGATGACACTCAACCAACTGAGCCACACCAGTCAGAGCAAATGTTTACATATGTATTTTAAAAAGGTATAAAATAAACCCTGGCTGGTAGCACAGTGGTTAAGGTGCCGGCTTGCAAACCCAAAGGTCGCAGGTTCGATTCCCCAGCCAGGGCACATAACCAGGTTGCAAACCAAGTCTCCAGTCAGGTCTGTGGCTGGAGGCAGGTGAAACGCAACCATACATTGATGTCTCTCTCCCTGTCTGCCTCTCTCCCTTCCCCTCTTTCTAGGAAATAATAAAATAAAATCTTTAAAAAAAGGTATAAAATAGTAAGTCTAGTACCTAATTAAAATACTTGGGGAGAGTACAATAAACCTGCAGAAAATGGAGAAAAATAGGTCATGAACCAAAACTAGTGAAACCAAAAGCAAACATAATACTAGAGAGGATAAACAAAACTGAAAATGGATTCTTAATTAAATAAATACACTGCCGGGGGAAAAATGATCAAGACTAAAAGAAGGAAGACACCAACATGAAAGATGAAAAGGGAATATAGAGATTTCACATGATTCGAGGTAAAATGAACTTTATGCCAAGCAATTTCAAAATAGTTTTCCCCCTTGAGAAGCCAGTTTTCCCAGCACTATTTATTGAATGGTCCATTATTTCGCCATTGATTAGTAATGATTCTTTGTCAAATTATCTAGTTTCCCTAAAATTCATTTAATTAGACCCCGACGGAGAGACCTTTATTTAGGTCGTTCCTGAACAGAAAACACTGAGGGGAATTAGAGCTCTGCTCCATCCCGCCCCCTTCTGGCCCACTCTGGTCATTACTACCCCAAACGCTTTGCACCCTCCAGAGTGAGCCCTATCCCAATTTCCAACACCACAAATTAGCCCTTGCTTGGTTTTGAACTTGAACATGGAATCATAAAGGAACACAGTATCCATTTTCACTACGTGTTTATTGGCTGTCTCCCCCACTAGTACCTGCGCTCAATGGAGGCAGAGTTTTAGCTCCTTTGTTCATTACTGAATCTCTAGCCCATAAACATGTATCAGCCAGCCCCTAGTTGTAAAATTCATTCATTCAACAGAATTTAGAGTTTGAGGTTTCTTGTCTTGCCAGAAGGCAAATAAGTGGCATGGGGTGGAGGACAAAGTGGGAAAGAAGAGTTACAAAGGGAGGGAGAGAACGGGAGGGAGAGGGAGGGGGGTGGGGAGGGGGGAGAGAGACAGAGAGACAGAGACAGAGAGAGAGAGAGATAGAGAGAGAGAGGGACACTGATCAGCTCCCTCCTGCACATGCCCCAGTGAGGGATCGAGCGGCAAGCTGGGCATGTGCCCCAACTGCAAATCGAACTAGCTTAGCTACGTTTTGGTTATGGGAAGATGATCTAACCAATCCAGCCATGCCAGCCAGGGTATTGCACCTAACTTGAAAAATATCTTACAGCTTTTGGCCCTGGCTAAGTAGCTCAGTTGGTCTGAGGATTGTCCCAATACTCCAAGGTCGTGGGTTCAATCCCTGGTCAAGGCACATACAAGAATCAATCATCAAATGCATCAATAAGTGGAACAACAAATCAATGTCTCTTTCTCTCAAACTAATAAATAAAAAAAATCTTATAGCTTTATTAAAGTATAATTGATAATTGACGATCATGTATATATACTTTAAGTATATAATTTAATGTTTTGACTTATGTAAAATTCCATCACCACAATGAGTATAAACATACCAATCACTCCAGTCCCTTTATAAGTCTTCTTTCCCACTTTGTCCTCCACCCCATACCACTTATTTGCCTTCTGTCACTACATATAGACTGGTTTGCACTGTCTACAATTTCATATACATGGAATTATACAGTACATACTCTACCTGGTTTCTATCAGTTAGTGTAATAATTTTGAGCTTCATCTATGTTATAGCATGTATCAGGAACATTTCTTTAATGCTGAATAATATTTGAGGTATGATATACCATGCTTTGCTGGTCATCTGGGTTATTTAGAGTTTTTGACTATTTCAAATACAGCTGCTATGAACATTCATAAGCAAATGACTATGACAAACATACGCTTTCAATCTCTCTTGAGTAAATAACCAAGGACATTTTTTTTTTTCCAAGGACATTTTTAACTTCTCACCATCACTAGGTTTCATTTTACATTACCACCTTATTCCTTTGGTTTCATTTCTCCAATAACATTTGTTCCTGAATTACATATATATACACATATACATATACATATGCAGTTCAATATATATATATGAGGTCTGTTGGCAGAAAGTCCAGCTGTTAATATAACGAGAATGGTTTGCACGACATTGATGTGACCTGACAGCTAAAGCCAGGGAACTAGAAGGCACAGGTATGAACAATGACAACTTCACTGTACTAGTCACTAGGGGCAGTAAATGCCCACTGAGTGCTGTGTGACCACTGCATTCACAATGACTGAGTTCAGCAACAAATCTGCATCAAATTTTGTGTTAAACTGGAACATTCCTCCACAGAAACTATTTAGAAGATTCAGACGGCTGCAGCTATGGGCAACTGGGGATCGGCAGTTTCCTTTTTTTTTTTTAATTTAATTTTATTGTTGTTTATTACATCCATCCCTTTTGCTCCCCTCTGTCCTCTTCCCCACCCACCCACTCCCCTGCAAAGTCAATTCCACCTGTTGTCCATGTCCATGGTTCCTCCATACTAGGTTCTTGTCTAAACTGTTCCCCTTCTTTGCCTCTTCCTCCCCCACCAACCCCCTGCCCCCTGCCCACTGAAGGCCTATTCGCTGTATTCATATATCTGGTTCTGTTTCACTTGTTGTTTGGGGGTTGGCAGTTTCATCATGACAACATGCCCAGTCAGGCATCATGTCTCGTGCAGTTTTTTGGCGAAACATCAAATCACCCAGGTGACTCAGCCCTCCTACAGCCCACATTTGGCACTCTATGACTTTTGGTTTTTCCCAAAACTAAAATCACCTTTGAAAGGGAAGAGATTTCAGATGAGATTTAGGAAAATGAAACGTGGCAGCTAATGGCAACTGGGAAAAGTGTGTAAGGTCCCAAGGTACCTACCTTGATAGGCGACTGAGGTGTCATTGTCCTATGTATAATATTTCTTGTATCTTGTATCTTCTTCAATAAATGTCTCCTTTTCCTATGCTATGGCTGGATATTTTCTGGATAGGTCTCATATATGTATTTTTAAACTACCTTAATCTTTTCTGAAGAAGGTCAAGATAAAAACAACTAAATAAATGTCTTTGACCATTTACTTACATCTTCTCCACATTTTCCTGGCCAAGTTCACTCCTTTGGCACATTAAGATTCTTTGGGACTTTAACTTAATAGTATTAGTAATAATAATGGCAGTGTTACCAGCATAATATTAGTCATAATTGTAGCAGATTTTTGGTATTTACTATGCTGTTATAAGCATAACATCTGTATTACATAACTTAATTTACATAACATTCTAATGACATGAGTAAATTTTATTCTCATTTTATATGAAGAAACTGACATACCTAGAGGCTAAAAAATTATTGGTTTCAAAGACAGCAAGTGGCACAATCTAGCTCTGGGGCTAACATCATTTTCACCTGGGAGCCAATGATTTGATTTACTTTGTGGGCACTTTGCTAAGAGGTTGATGTCTTGGTGGAAGAAATCAACAATAGGATGCCAACCTGCCATTTCTGAAAGAAAGAACCATTTTTTTTAAAATTGATTTTAGAAAGGCAGGGGGAGAGAACCATCAATCTGTTGGTTGATTGCTGTATGTGCCCTGACCAGAGATCGAACCTGCAACCTTGGTGTATCAGAACATTCCAACCAACCAAGCTACCTGCCTAAGGCAGGAACCATTTTTGAAGGAAGATGAAAGAGTTAATAAAAATTTCTCCTTATACCCCTTGCCAGTGTTCCAGCTGGTTGGAACAACATCCCATAAACTAAAAGGCTGGGGATTCAATTCCCATTCAGGGCATGTGTCTAGGTTTCCGGTTCAATCCCTGGTCAGGGCTTGTACAGGAGGCAACCAATCGATGCTTCTCTTTCTCCCTCCCTTCCTCTCTCTCCAAAATCAATACAACAATTTTTTTTTTTAATTAAAAAATTTTCTCCTTATAAACATGAGTTGGAAAACCGTAGTTCTTTTTTTTTTTTTAAAGGTTTTAAAAATCATTAGGAATAACTGAAACTCTGGCAGGTGTGTATCTCACAATCATCTACGTTTGCTCTTACCTGCCTGGGTAGGATAGATGATGAAATAATCACTGAATGTGGGCAGCCTCTTCTCTGGTACATCATCTGAGTCCATGGGTTCATCATCGGTTTCAACTCCCCGGTCTCTTAACTCTGTTTTTTGAGGAATGAAGAGACACACTACAATAGTGCACCACTGACACCAGCAACCTTTAATAAAAGTCATCACAGGCTTGTCTCTCCACAAGGGCAGAAATAGCCACAGAAAGCTAAGTCCGATGTTAGTCCCACAAGCCACCTGGGATCACACAGGGGTTGTAGGACATCCCTTGGAGATTGCACATACCTCTCTCAGAATCTGAGGCTCCCAGATGAACCTCAGAATGTCAGTGACTTGGCTCATTCCTCAGCCTAACTAGCTATTTTATCCCAGGCAAATTTTTTATCCATCCCTTCCTCCCAACTCAAAGTCCCTAGTGTACTATACAACTGAAGTTACATCGGCTAAAGTCCAGCTGGGGACCTGGCTGCAGACCTGGCTTGCAACCTGGGTGTGTGTCCTGACTGGGAATCGAACCAGTGACCCTTGGGTTCTCAGGCCCATGCTCGATCCACTCAGCCGTGACAGCTAGGGCTACACACATACATTTTTTAACTTAATTTCTCTTCTCCCTATCATCACGATGAGAGTTTCCTAGAAACATAGCAAGTACAAGGAAGGCTCCACTTACCTCCTCTACAGGCCTGGATTATAAAGATCTTCGGTTTCTCATGAAGTGCTGGACAATTTTTATTATTAAACATTTCAAAAATGTCTTCCAGGCTGACTCTGTCATTATCTTTTATTTTAATAAAGCCCTTTTCTCCATGGGACATAAGAGTGACAAGGCAACAGCTAATTTCATCTTTCATGTCATTTAATTCATCACGAAATGATATTAGTGCTTCGAGTAACTCCTGTAAAATAGGAGAACATATTAGAAAGAATTAAAGGTCAGAAAAAAATCCGAAACACTTGCGGTGACCCCTTCGCATGCGGGGAAGGGGTGTTATCTACCATTCAATTAATGATGAGATGGTGATCCAATGCTGTCACTACGCCCATACAGGTGGTAATAAAGACCCTACCCATCTCAATGAGATCAAGTAAAAATTACATAGAGCTTAAATATTGGAAACAAAGGGCCAAAAACACATTATGTCTAGACAACATAACTCTCTAGAAATGTAAAATAAATCACCTGAAAAAAATCTATTAAAATTATAAATCATTAGGTTGACAAGATTAGCTTGCAGACATCTGTATTTCACCAATTACCCAGCAATAATTCAAGCCACATAATGGAAAAGGGGCATCCAATTTTTAATCAAAACAAAAACTAAATACCCAGGAAAAAACCTAACAAGGAATATCCGTTTCCCTAATGATAAAAACCATTGAAAAGAAAACAAAAACAAAACACTGGTGATGAGGCAACACAGACAAATCATGACCCACCGATGTTTCTGACTGAGATGACTCAATACTATTAATTTAATTCACTCCACATTAATGTCCTATCAATCAAAATCCCAGTTTTCCTGTAAACTTAACCAGATGATTCTCAAGGCAATAGAAAACAGATTATTCAAGAATACCAAAAACATTCAGGAGAAAAAAAAAAATACTAGTGAGGGTTATGTCCTATCAAACATCAAAATGTACTACTACAAAATCCCAGTGGGGAAAAAAGTGATATACTGTTATAACTATAAACAAATATATGGGTAGAATATTTTGGAATCCAGAAATCAATTCAAGTACTATACTATAGAAATTTTGCTCATGGTAAGTCTCAATTAATGTTGAGACAACTATCCATTTGGAAATAAAGTTAGACCTCCTACATAACACTGTTACAAAAATAAAATCACAAAAAGAAAGTAAACCTTAAACTATTTTCAGAAATCACAGAAAAATCATTTACACTTTTTTTAACTGGGAAGGCATGGGTCAAATGAAGACACAGAAACTAAGAGCCAGCAAACAGGAAGATGGACCGGTTTTACTCACGAAGATTAAAACACTTCCCTATGACTTATGACAAGAAAAAGTCCAAAGGCAGGTAACAGGGTAGGAGAAAAGTATTTGCACTATAGTTTATAAATGAATAATGTTCAGGAAAAGAAATAACGAGCATATAAGAAAAGGAAAATCCAGTAAGAAAAGGCCAACCGATACAAAGAGAAGTTCGACCAAACTAATGACCTAGAAAGTGAAAGTGAAAACAGTGAACTACTGCCACTAAGGTTGTGAAATATTTATAAATGTTAACAGGATGTAGAGAAAGAGGCTATTTCTAAACCCTTGAGAGAATAAAACAAAAGAACCTTAGCAGTATCTCTCACCTAAATGGAAGGGATTTGATGAAAAATCACACCATGTGGGAGAGATTCCAGTACAATCCTTGGAGAAAATGAAGGTGTGTATTCTGAGCTTTGAAATAGTAAGAGATTTACTGAGAACTTAACCATAGGCTAAGATACTTTTACACATAGATGCTCATTTCACCCTCATAGCCGCCCTACAAGATAGATAATTCACTATCATCACTCCCGTTGTAGAAATAAGCAAGTAGTCGATTAATTTAAGGCAGAATTTCTTAAATCACTGTACAACTGACATTTGAAACCAGATGATTCTTTGTTTCTACCCACTGGGTGCCCTTAGCACCTCTAGTTGTCATCACCGAAACTCTCCAGACACTGCCAAATGCCCTCCAGGGGACAAAATCCCCTTCTGCTGAGAACCATATTTCCCGTAACACAACCAACAAGACAGGATTCTAACCTGGGCAGCCCACACAGCATTTGCAGTCTCTCCCTGTACTGTTCCCCTGATGTGCACTAGCAGTGACTCCTGGGATCCTGACGGGCAGGTCAAGGCCAAGACTGAACTAGGGTCAGAGAGACCAAAACGGAGTTCCCATCCATCCCCCACCACTTATCAATCTTATTTTTCCTGTGTCATCTAACGAAGTCACAACGCAATTCTGCCCAGGTGTCTCGGCAATCCTGCCCCCACCCATCACATGGTTTCAAGTAATCTCCCACAGGGACTTTTCAAAGCCCTTGGGCTCCCATGTTGCTGGAATCCCTCTGGCCCGGCCTCTCAAAGCGGTTCCTTTGGTCTTCCCTGCTCCCAGGTCCCCTGCACCTGGCCCACTCTGGTCTTACAGCTCATCCAGGGGCCACACTGCCTAGGGCACCTGCTTGAGACCCCTTCCCTCTTCAACTGCACAGCCCTAGTTAAGACCAAAAGCCAAGAGGTCAAGCAGGACAGCAACCTTTTGGTTCACAGGCCAACACTCACTTCACTGAGCAACACCAGCCAGGGACAAAATTTTTTTCTTACCAAAAGGAAGGTAGGTTACAAAATTCAACCCACCGTTTTTTAAAATTTTTTGGTCATTACCATTTTGCCAGGGTCGATGCTCAACGTATATTCAAACTGGCACTGGGCAAGCCAATGCTTCATCAGCACGACGTCCTTGTCAGCCCCTGGCCTGTTCTTCTTCACACACATGAGGAAAGCCTTCCGCTTGCCGCTCAGGTCGTAACAGTCCTGTTTGCCAGCAAAGTCAAGAAACAATACTGAAGACCTAACCGCACTCAGAAGGCCAAATACAACGTAGGCGGCTGACCCTGGAACCACAAGGGGGTTAGGGGCAGCCACCCTCTGCGGGTGGAAAATCCGTCTGTAACTACAGCCAGCCACTTGGACCCTTGAACAACGTGGGTTGGAACTGCGCCGGGTCAATTGCAAACTCCCTTTTAAGGGGACCTGTGCAGTTTCAGCCCGTGTTGTGCAAGGGTGAACTGTGTATCTACCGACTGATGAGTTTCTTCTGGGGTTAATGGTGAGGTTCAAATCAGGGACACAACACGGATGGCCTCTCTGACCAGTTCTGGGGTTGGGGGGGGGGGTGTGGCTTGATTTAGAATTCTTTCAAATACCTTTCTCACACCTGGACTCATGGGCCAATCTCAGAAAATTCCTATATATAGCATAACTAGCAGTTTAGGGACATAGGACATTTTACAGGACAGTCTGGTTTCTTCAACAAATAAACAACTAGAAAAGCTAAAGAAGTATTATAAATTAAGAGTCTTAAGAGACAAGCCGGTCAAATATAACTGTGGAAACCAGCGTTCTGATCCCAACAAACCAACTGTCAAAGACAGAGGGGGTCAGTCAAGCAAACCTGAGTGCTAACAGCCTCTTAGCTAAGCTTCAGGAGTTTGTTTTTAGGTATAGTAAGAGTTTCATGGTTCTGTTTTGAAAGAAGCCTTTCTCAGAGATACATACTAAGGTAAAGTGTATATAGATGAAAGTGACCTAGTGCCTGGATTTGTTTTAAACTAACTGGGAGGGAGGGCAGAGGAAACAAAGACTGGCCATTTTGTTGCTATTTGTTAAGCTGGCCTGGAGTTTTAGAGGATTTCTTTTTCCAGCCTCTCCGCTTAGCATCTGTTTAAAATATCCATAACAAACCTTAAAAAAAAAAAACCTCTAAGGCCATGTAAAGTGTTTTATCTGCCCCACCCCTCCCCGCCCTCACTTTCCTGGATGTGTAAAGTGGAGATACTAACTACCTACTAACTACCTACTAACTACCGTTTTTAAGTCATCGTTAACAGAAAGTGGTGAAAGATCTGACCACAATGGTAGCCAGTCACCTTACACGCAACAAGAACAGCACCTAAAATGTTCAAGTGGTGGCTAAAAAGTAGCTTTACTAACCAGCACACAGCATTGAAGAGGTAAGGATATTTACCAAATCACCATCCACACAGTCATAGCTTCTCTTCAGAGCTTTCCTTGGCATCCCTGAAGACATTTTCATGGAAAGAGAACGGAAAAGGGGCATTATTTCTTTTTCTTTTTTTAAAAAAGATTTTATTTATTATTTTTCAGAGAGAGGGAGAGAAATATCAATGTCTTTTTCTTTTTCATCAAGTTTTCCAGAAGAACTTCAATTGCCACTTTTGTTTTTGGGTCCAGTAGGTTTTGATTTCATTTTAGAACAGGTTCCTTGAATTAGGAACACTCACGCTCCTCCCAAACTCATGAGGCTGGAAACCTCAAACAGAACTCCCTTAGACCCAGGCCAGTTCAGGGGCAGAAAGGCCAAAGACAGTGATTAAAACAAAACAAAAAAAAAATGGCTAATTGACATTATGCACGTGCACTTCCTGAGAAGGAGACAGACATCAATCAGTAACAGAAGATGAAATAATAAATTCCATTTTACTTTTTTAACAGAGTACCTTAGCATTCAATTCAAATATGTATTGGCCTGCAGTGTGCCCTAGTCGTGAGACTGTGTAGTTTGGATGAAACTGAAAAAAAGAGGGGGAAAAAAACCCCTTTGCCAACCACAAGGGACTCATCACCATCTCAAAGGGTTATAAAAGCAAGATATGAAACCAATGAAAGGGTTAAGCGCTAGGCAGGTGCAGTAACAACATTCCCAAGGCTTACTGGGCGGTGTGGCACCAACAGGCCTTGTCTGTGGACAGATTCGGTCCCCATCTATTATTACCTATCTAGAAAGATCAGCCATAGCTACATACCTCAAAACTCGGCCAGATCATAAGCATGCTGAGGGCGTAAACCACTGCCAATACATTTTGTTACTAAACACACATACATTTACTAAATGGGAGGGGGGGCTAACCTCCCTCAATCTGTAAGAAACTGCATTTCTGGACCCTAGGCCGTATCTTCCCAGATTCATGGCAAATGGAATAAAGGCGTGCAGGCAGGAGAGGACCAACCCCCACCCCCAACTCCCCACCCCTGCCAACACACCTTGAAGCTACGGCAGAAGGGATTCCAATATTGGATTGCTCACTGCCTCCCCTAAAAAACCTCCCACATCATAATCACTTGTTAAAAAATGCATTTCAGGCCTGCGGAGCCAGCCTGACTTCTGAGCCCACCTCCAAACGAACTAGTAGGTCCTTGCGGCTGCTCTTAAATGGACACGAGGGTTCCTAGCCTGGAAATGGTGCCCATGTTGCCCTTGTGCTGCGGGACACTCCCGCCCCCCGCCGGAGATCCTATGGGCCCCTCGATGCTGGCACCCTGCCTGCTCGGGGGGCCCCGTTCCCGCCGCTCGGCCGGGCGCCGAGCCGCCCCAGGGGACCCGCCCGGAAGGCCCCTGGCGAGGGGGCCGAACCCCGCTCGCCCGCAGGGCCACCTCCCGCCCGCGCTCCCAGCCGCGGGTCCCGGCGCTCACCCCGGCCGGAGGCGGCGTCGAAGCCGCCCAGCCAGCGCTGCCGCAGGTCGGCGCGCGGTAGCTTTCGCAGCACCTCGCCGAAGACCAGCGGCGCCTCCTCGTAGTAGAGCTTGACGAGCAGCCGCGCCAGCTCCGAGGGGCTGCGGCCCTCCAGCTCCAGCTGCACCGGGGTCACGCGCGGCTGCACGTCCACCCTCTTGAGGATGTCGCGAAAGTTACGCAGCTCCAGCGGGGACAGCCATTCCAGGGCCTGCTTCAAGCTGTTCTGCAGCTCCTCCATGTCCACCGTGTCCACCGTGGTCTTCGGAGGTGCCCCGGGGCCGTAGGACCGCGAGAGACCGCCGCTCCCCTCCATCGTCGCCCAACCGTCCCGAAGCCCGACGCGGAGCCGACCAATCCTAGCCAGCCTCCGCGCCGGGCTCCGCGCACGCCAGCGCTCCCTTTGTTTTGAAGAAAAGGAGGCGTTCTCGCTACATTTGCTGCAGCCCGGTCCTCTCCCTTCTGCCCAGTACCCGCCGCTCCCGCTTTTCACTCACGTGGCCCCGCCCCTGCTCGCAGCCACGCCCCTCACCCCCGCTCCCTGCACCCCTCGGTGCTCCTGCTTAACCCTTGGAGCTCCGGTTGGGGGAGCTGAATGGTGGGTCCCCGGTCCTGCAGCGCTCCTCCGTGTCTCTGCACTGGGCTGCGCCTTTAGTCGCACCCTCGTGCCCAGGCCACAAGCTAGGCGGACGACAGTAGCCTCTCTGGGTGGCAGACACAGGCATCAGTAGTTTTCACAGTTGTCCAGTTATTCCGATGGGCAGCCAAGTTTGAGAAGCACCGACGTGAGACTCCCAAGTGTTAATCACCTACCTGAGTCAGTGGTTCCCAAGGAGCCAGTACTTAGAAGCTAAAGTAACACCTACAGCCTGTTGGCTTTGAACCAACATTTTTGGGAGACCGCGTGGTGACAAAGGTTGAGATGTGAGGATCTGAGGTCCGCAAGGAGTTGTAAGCGCACGCTGCTCAGACTGGGGTGGGAAGAGAGAAGAGAAGGCGTGGAAGACACATTGCCTTGCTGAACAGATCCGGCTTCGGGAGCCCCCGGCATGATTGATGATTAGGCCCACAGGACTAGGTCGTTGCAATCATGGTTTGCCCCCAAGTTATTCACCCTTTTCAACAGCTGGTGGGAGAATCTCAGGACCTTATTTGAATCCTGATTCAAATAAATCAACTGTGAACATTTTTGAGGCAGAAAGGGAATGTAAGATGCATATTGCAGAATATGCAAAAAAAAAATTTTTTTTTTTTTTTTAAGATTTTATTTCATTATTTTTAGAAAGAGGGGAAGGGAGAGAGGCAGAGAGGGAGACAGACATCAATGTATGGTTGCGTTTCACCTGCCTCCAGCCACAGACTTGACTGGAGACCTGGTTTACAACCTGGTTATGTGTCCTGGCTGGGGAATCGAACCTGCGACCTTTGGGTTCGCAGGCCGGCGCCTTATCTACTGTGCTACCAGCCAGGGCAAAAAAAAAAATTTTTTTCTTTTACTCTTTTTTTTTTTTTTAAGATTTTATTTCATTATTTTTAGAAAGAGGGGAAGGGAGAGAGGCAGAGAGGGAGAGAGACATCAATGTATGGTTGCTTTTCACCTGCCTCTGGCCACAGATCTGACTGGAGACCTGGCTTGCAACCTGGTTATGTGCCCTGGCTGGGGAATCGAACCTGCAACCTTTGGGTTCGCAGGCTGGCACCTTACCCACTGTGCTACCAGCCAGGGCCCTCTTTTACTCTTTCTAGGTGGGATAACATTGAGGTTATGAAGTGTGGAAAGGTGAGGAGGAAGTTGATGTCTGGGATCTGCTTTCAAGTTTCACAAAGGAAAAAAGTGAGGGAAGAGTGGGAAGCGGGGCAAGGGTGGCAAAATCCTGACAATTGTTTCATCTGGGGGGATGGGAATGAATGGCGGCGCCTCTCTTGTGATTGTTTGAAATATTTGACAATATATTTCTGGAAACTGAGGGTAACAGCAGCTTGAAAGCCGCACATGCCTCTTTTGGCTCTGCTCTACTTCGCCTTATCCCTCTCTCTAGTTCCAGAAGGCTGTTTTCCTCCTGCAAAACCAGGCCTCTAAATAATTAGCATTAAATCTGAGGCAGCCAAGAGTGAATCAATTGCAAAAGAATAAAGGGCACTGACCCATATTTACAAAGCCAGCAGAAGCTCAGTAGCCACTTCCTGTCTGAAATTTAACACTTGTGGGAGACTATATGAGGACAGAAAATAAGAATCGTGGTTCACAAAGGCCATGTTTCAGTTTTGCATCTTGTTTACAGAAAATTAAGACAATTTCTTCAATCCGATGATTATTTGCCCCTAAAAGACCAAGTGTAGAGCATGGAAGGTTCTCTGGTGGCTGAAATTCACCAGCCAAAAGTAAGGTGGGGAAATAAGCACTGGGGTCAAGCCCACATCTCTGGGTTCAGCTCTGCCCCGCCCCTCCTTGGGACCTCACTGACTTTAGTCTCTAACGGCCTACAAAGAGAACCAGAGACGGAAGAGGCCCTGAGAAAGAACCTGAAGACTCTAGATGAGTCTCAGTTCTTCGGAGGAAGCCACTCCATCCTGTCCGTATCAACCTACCTTCCCTGCATTCCTTTCCCAGCACACCGGTTCCCGTCCTCAGAACCACTATGAGGTTAGTCTCCTACTTTGTTTTTCCTATTCTCCTCTGTAATTTTTTTTTTTTTTTTGAATAGGGCATTTTCACCTAAAACTTAAACATATAAACTTAAACTTCTAAATCATGGAACATATGTTATGGATTGATTTGTGTCCCCCCAAAAGTTATTGTTGAAGTCCTTAATCCCCACTTCTTATGTGACCTCATTTGGAAACAGGGTCTTTGCAGATATAATCAAGTTAAGATGAGGCTATTCTGGCCCCGGCTGGTGTGGCACAGTTGGAAGGAGTGTGGTCCCCTTAACCGAAAGGTGGCAGGTTCAATTCCTGGTCAGGGCACCAGGCCTAGGGTGTAGGTTCAGTCCCTGGTCAGGATGCATACCAGAGGCAATCAACTAACGTTTCTCATGTTGATGTTTCTCTTCATCTTTCTTCCTCCCTTCCCCTCAAGCTGGGAAATAAAGAACTAGAACCTACAGAGGAAGGCCCTGCTGACACCTTGATTTCAGGCATGAAGGATCTGAACTATGAGGATCAATTTCTGTTGTTAGGAGCTATCCAATTTGTGCACATTTGTTTTGGCAGCCCTAGGAAACAAACACAATTTGCTCAGTGAAGCCTCACCACCACCCTTGGGTGAGGAAATGTCACTACACAATTTCCTGTGTGTCTATTAAGTGAAAAGCCTCACCTTCAACCTGAGCTACCTGGATCCCAGCCCACACTTCCCTTTCTGCTGCTTAGATAAAGCAAGGGCCCTTTCCTAAACGTGAAAGTTGATAGAAAAACTTGGGGCACCCACTAGAATGGCTGTAATAACAGACGGTAACAAGCGTTGAGGTTGCAGGGGGCTGGAACCCTCACACGCCGCTGCTGGGAAAGTATGATGGTACGGCCACTTTGGAAAAGTTTAGTAGTTTCTCGAATGATTAAGCCCAGTTACCACAGGATCCAGTAACTACATTCCTAGGCATACATGAGTGAGCAAAGGTAGGTTTTACACTTGTATCTGAACTTAATCTTGCATTATTAATTATTGTGCTATTTGTATCATGTAAATCTACTTTTGCGTGACAAATGAAAATGTGAGAAATAAAAATGTCCGGAAACAAACGTGCATGAATGTTCACAATGGCATCCTTCATAAGAGCCCCAAAGTGGAAGCAATTCAAATGCTCCTTGACTGATGAGTGGACACACATGATACATGCCTACAACTCAACAGGATTCTGCCATAAAAAAAAGGACAATGCATTGAACGTGCCGCATCATGGATGAATCTTAAACACCTATGCAAAGTGAAAGATGCCAGACACATGAGGCTACGTATTGTATGACTCTGTTAACATGAGGTATACAGGAAGAGCAAATTCATAGACAGAAGGCAAATCAGTGGCTAACTGGTGTTCGGAACGAGAATTAATTGTAAATGAGATTTAGGGTGGGGTAAATATGTTCTAAAACTGATTTGTGGGGGTGGTTTGTACCATTTTGTGAAGTTACTAGAACTCACTGGGTTGTATATTTCAAGGGGGTAACTTGATGGCAAAGTGAAGTAAAGCTGGTTAAAATTTTTAGTTTCCAAATTTTAGGGCCCATGCTGGTCCTAAAACAGAGTGATAATACTAGGGTTTCTACACATTTTAAACATAAAGTGCTTCAATTTATTTATCTGAGCTCTAGCTGCAGAAAAACAGCAGAACTCAGAGCTGAAACAGTGCTGGGGCCGAGACACTCATGAACTTTATTTGGACACTTAAGAGGCCAGGAAGCCACGGTCCTCCCCTTCTGCTGAGCCTCTGCAAAGCTGACGAAGAGCCCATGAAGAACCAGTGAAGGAATAACACCTTTTCTTCCTCATCCTAACATCATAGCAGATGTTGAGCTTTGGCCTGGTGACAGTGACTCCTCTCTGCAGACCCCTCATCCTGGCCCCCAGCAGGGCACCTCTGCCATAGTGGGTGGCCCACAGATCCTTGCTCAAGAATAGACCCAAAGAGGCACCGCGGTGTAGGCAGGTGGCCGAAGCAGTGACTCCTGACAGAGCTCTCTCATGGGAAATGCTTTCCAGTTGCCTTGCAGGGTGTGCAAACCTGTCTCCTAACTCCCCAAGGTGCTGTAAGTATCAGCGACTCCTCTCTTGGGAGGTTCCGAAGGCTTGAGTCAGGTCCATCTTTCCTCTACTTGAGCTGGGTAAACAAGGTGACATGTCTGCCTGGCTTTCCAGATAGGACTTCATCTCACTCCGGGGTGAAGTAGCCCTTGGCAGAAACCAGGCAGGGCAACAGAGCCCAGCTTTGCCCGGTTACCGTCCCAGTCAGGACTTCAGGCCCATCTTGGCCATCATCTCTTCATAGATTGTCCACGCCATGGCCGCCATCAGAGTCCTGCGGAGGGCCCGGGGGACGCCGCCGTGGAAGAAGCCACGTAGCCCATAGTCCTAGGAGGAAAACAGATGTTGGTACTCTGTGAAGTAGCAATACGACACACCTAGCAAGAGTAAGATTCTTTCTGTTACCCCATTTTTAAGCCTTAGTTTTTAGACTTTTATAAATAGACTTATATAAACTATGACTAATAGGTCCAAGGAAACAATGAACTGAAAATGGTTGTTTTTTTTTTGTTTTTGTGTGTGTGTGGTTTTTTTTTGCACAGTGGCTAAACCTTATCTTTCTAGACTTGCTCTGCCCAGGGGGATTCATTTCTTAGCTGAAAGGCTTCACACCGGGCTGCTGGCCCATGTGTCCAGCAGTGCACACAGCACCAGGCCCAGTGGCAGCTGGAGTCCCAACCAAGGGCCAAGCCCTGCGCCCTGGCTCCAGGCTACAGGAAAATGGTGCCTTTTTGCCAATGTCTCTGCCTAGAGGGAGCATTTAAAACCAAAACCAAAACCAAAATACACTGTATATTCTAGATGGCCTCATGTAAGAATTTAAAAGCAAAACACTTCTTATTCCTCCCTCATACTCTGGATTGGTTTGTTCATGCCTACTGTTCTCATTCCTGCCATTTTCACATATACTGAAGAATGTATTTCAAACTTTAGGATTTTATGTACAGGGAAGAAGAAAGAAGGCATCCTAAGCAATGTGAGGAATATGATCAGATTCACAAGCATCTGCGTAAAGGCAGGGTGGAACAGATACCTAATGCATATGCTCACATGTTTCCCCTGCTGAAAAACTGAGAAGTGCAGAAAACTCTAATGATGTAGGTGACAAATCTACCAAGGACAAGAGTAACAGTGGGCAATAACAGTACATGTTTCCCAAGGGCCAACTCAGCAGCTTTTAAATAGTACTTTAGTGCACTTGACATTTACTGTACTTGTTATCCTTAATAACAGTGTCTACATGAGAGTGAACTGCTAGAAACAAAACAACGTGTTTGTGAGGGTTTTCTGACTATTTACTCCTAGGTCCTTGATCAGACCCCTAAGTCCCCCCAGATCACCTGATTCAATAGGTCTGGGGTAGAACCTTTAACAAATGTCACAAGTTATCCTATTGTAGCCCCTCCACCACCAAAAATAAACCCATAGGTTCTTAGCAGTGGTTCTCGACCTTGCTGGGGAACTTTCAAAATGCTGATAGCTGGGGTTCCCCGTCCCGAGATCCTGATACCTCTGAGTGTGCCCTGGGAATGGGGACTTGGAAAACTGCCCCCACAATCCTCTCATGTAAAGGATAAGAGTTACCACTCCCCTAGAGAGAGGAAGAGAGAGAGAGAGCCAGAACCACGACAATAACAGGTATTTATTCTCTAGCCTTACCTTGAAGATGACTGTCACTGCCTGGCCGATCCACCGAAATTTCACTGGGGAGAGCTGCATGTGAGTTTTGATCACATCTGCAGGCTGAGTAAGCAGCGAGGCCAGAATACCAGCAAATACCCCGCAGCTGAAATTTACCACGGGAGTGAGGGCTGCATCCAACTGGTCTGCGACAGGACAAAGGGAGATTTCATATTGTTCTCACATTCGTCAGGCAAGTATCAGTGCCAAGTTGCCCACTAATTCTTCCCCAAAACCAGAAGGGTGTAGACTCTAAACAAGGTTAAGAATGAAAACTTTCAAAGGTATAACTAATAAATGTGGATGGGATAATGGAATGAAAATTCCATCTTTTTACAACCATCATGTAATCATTGACTCAAACAAGAACCAATGACTGGTGCTCAAACATATGGATGATAGGAACAAGATGTTTTATATGGATTTATATAGGTTCACAGTATCTCCCCACAGATACTTACAAATTACAAAAGAAAAAAAGTATTTGAGTTTTCAGTGGAGATAGTCTCCTATCCCCATGATAAAAAGTTCACATCACCCACAGTGGGTCAAACTGATGGCATGGGCTTCCTGATGTCAAGTACTGGGGCTACAACATTGCTTATGAGGTCATTTTGTTAAAAATGTTTAACTGAAACTAGTTACAAGGAAACATTGGATGAACCCAGGCTGAGATTACAAAAAGTGGCCTACACTCTGGAAAATAAAAAATAAAAATTGGGCCCTGGCTGGTGGCACAGTAGATAAGGCACCATCCTGCAAACCCAAAGGCCGCTGGTTTGATTCCCAGCCAGGGCACATAACCAGGTTGCAAGCCAGGTCTCCAGCCAGGTCTGTAGCTGGAGGCAGGTGAAAGGTAACCATACATTGATGTCTCTCACCCTCTCTGACTCTCTCCCTTCCCCTCTCTCTGAAAGTAATAAATTAAAAAAAGAAAAAAAGAAAAATCTTCAGAAAAATAATAAAATTAAAATTGCTACAAAATGTACTGTTGGAACAATTGCAGAAATTAAGACTATAATTGGATTTTACAAAGCAAAAGGTCACTGTTCAATTCCTGGTCAGGGTACAGGCCTGGTTTGCAGGTTCGGTCCCCATCAGTGCACTTAGGAGAGGCAACTGATCAATGTTTCTAACATCAATGTTTCTCTCCCTCTCTTTTCTTCTCTCAAATATAAATAAAATCTTTTAAAAAACAAACACATAAAAGGACTGTATATATGTCAAATTTCCTGAATCTGGTAAGATTGTTTTACAAGAATGTCTTTGTTCTTAAGAAACACATACTACGGTATTTCAGGGTAAAGGAGCATCATGTCTGCAAAGTACTACTCTAAAATGGTTTGAAAAAAAATTATACCTGGCTGGTAGCACAGTGGTTAAGGCGCCGGCCTGCGAACCCAAAGGTCCCAGGTTCGATTCCCCAGCCAGGGCACATAACCAGGTTGCAAACCAGGTCTCCAGTCAGGTCTGTGGCTGGAGGCAGGTGAAACGCAACCATACATTGATGTCTCTTTCCCTCTCTGCCTCTCTCCCTTCCCCTCTTTCTAAAAATAATGAAATAAAATCTTAAAAAAAAAAAAAAATTATACATGTAGAAAGAGAATAACATGTACATTATTTGTATTATCCTTGTGACTTCTTTGTGAGTTTTAAATGATTTCTAATACCAAATTTAAAAAACTTGTAAAGATGGGTTGAGATGTTAAAAATGTGTGTCCCAGTTCCCTTGTTGGCTTACCTTGGTATTGCAGAACAAGGCTGTGACCTACAGTGTCACACGCCCTGGTGTCCAGGAGAAGCTCATCTCCCTGAACACCCCCACTGCCACGCATCCCCACTAATGTGATGCCGACACCCCAGCTTTCCCAATGAACTGACTTGGGTGCAATTCCCTGCTCAAGCCATCCATAGACACCATACTGAACGCAGGCCCATTCTCCACCATGTTTCTATCAATACCTGGCTCCGCTTGGGTGGACGTTTACTGTCCACTGATTATGCCCTTGTCTTACCCAGCATGAGCTTACTGGGAGGGCGGAACTGCCAGGATGCTGGAGGTTTGACCTTCTGTCCACCCAAATGCATGGCCCATGTTGCCTGAGAACACGGCAAGGGAAGTGAAGCCGATGTCCCAGCTCCTAACCACTGGCATTTCCCAAACTTGTCTGAAAAAGGAATCAAGTGCATCTTGAAACACAGACTCCCAGGTCTCACCACCAAGCTTCTGACCTAGGAGGTCTTGGGTGGGACCCAGCAATCTTACGATCAGGCAGATTTAGGAACTCTTCTTAGCGGACCTATGTAAAAGTGCTTTATTCCGCCCAGTCGCCACTCAAGATGGACAGTACATCCCTTTCCAACATGTCCGCCCAACGCCTGGGACACACCTCACGGTGGACAGTGGCAGGGACTCACCCTGGCCTCCCACAACGCTCAAGCTCAGTTCCTAAAACTCAGATAAGGATCTGGAGCGGCTAAGAGTCTTAACAAACTGTCACAGAGGAGGCGTGGCGAAGGCGTTAGGGGAAGATCCCTCCCCTGCCACACCTTCCTTTACCCATACCAGAGGACACCACGTCTTTGGTCTGGTTGTAAAACATCAGGTAGATTCCAGAGAAGGGTGCATCACGAAGGAGGGTCGCTGTCAGGCCACTGAAGAGGCCGCGGTGGCCCTCGCTGCGATAGATGCTCCTCAGGGCTGTGAAGATGCTGGGGTAGCCGTACCTCCCGCTCTGCAAAGGAAGCGCGGAACGACTGCCTGTGGCCCGGAGCCTGAGCACGGAAACCACCCCCTGCAGGGGAGGCGGCACTGCCATTACCAGGGCGCCGCGGGCACAGACGCCGCATCAGCTCGGTTAGTTTATAGACTGGGAGGTGAAATCAGCGGCCACTTGACTGGAAAGCCCCATGCCTCTGCGTCCCCACCCTGAGGGCCTCAAGTATTTACTCACCTCGAACCGTGTCTTGATGACGGTGATTGGCAACATGCAGACCCCCGCCACTGAGCGAGAGCCCACCCCCAGTATGACGGACTCCATGGCAGTGGGGGCGTGGCCTCGCAAGAAGTATTGCTTCAGGGAGTACAGGGTGCTGAAGTAGATGCCAACGCCGGGGACACACCGCACGATGGCCTGTGGGAGAGAAGGGAGCCGAAGGAGGAAAGAAGTCAAAGACCCGCACTGCTCTCTTGGCTGGGTTTCCCCAAAAGACCCCGGATTCGCATGCAAGTAGCTGATTTAGGTGGCTCTCAACTCCCATTGCGCCTTGGGGTGAGCGTTCATCCCCAGGTACTTCCAAAGTGGGTTCCTAAGGCCAGAAAAAGCCCTCGGGCCAAGAAATGCTGGTGTGGAGGCCCCAGCCCTCTGGCACTGAAGGGCAAGGATATGCTGACTGGCAGGGTGGCCAGCTGTGTCACTGTGCTGCCCTGAGAAGTGAGACCTTGTTAGAACAGATGTCACAGTCCCCAGCTCTCACACAGAGGCCAGCAACAGGAGGAGAGGCTGGCAGGAAGTCCACCGAGGCCCTCCCACCTCTTCCAATGCTTGTTTAAAGGTAGAGGAGGAATGGCTGGGTATGACGGGGGCACAAGAGTCACAAGGCAGCTTACAGGAGACAACCCTTTCCAGAGGCCAAGGAGGCTTTCGGTGCGGACCACCTGCAGGAGCAGAGCCAGCGTGCCGATGCGCCTGGATCTGAGGGCAGAAGACGACATGGAGGCAGGGGAGAAAAAACCACTCAGACCACATCCCCATAAGACAACTCCCCCTCACAGACTTCTCCCCACCAACTCTTTCCTGGAGCCCTTAAGAATCTCTACAATGCACCCGGCAATCTCGGAGTTCTCACATGTCCTGACTTGACACTTAATGTGTTTATCCATCCATTCATACTAAAAGCAATGGGATCACCTTCTGTTTGTGTATTTCATACTCCCGCTGTGCTGGACCCAACACGGGGACACAAAAAAGGCACTCGGTGCTTGCCACACAGTCCTGATATTACAGCACAACAAACTGCAAATGTCACTGAGGCAGATCCCAGGCAGCTGCCCAAGGAAGGACCCCATTTAATGAACATTAAATGATATGAATGTTTTTAAAAAGTGTTCACAGAAAAGAAGACACACAAAACCCACAAAAGCTGGGCCTGGCCCGTTTCCCTGCGAGCACCCAACAGGATGGAAGCGGACTTAGCATGGTACAGGTGCTCCTGCGTCTGAGGAGCTGCTGAGCACCAGTTCTTCAGGGAAATGGGGGCAGCGGGCCTCACCCGGGGCCCGCGGGCCGGAGAGTCTGCTGACGCGTTTTGAGGAGATCCAGGGGCTGGAAGAGGAGGGCAGAGCAGGTGCCACTGATGGAGCCGCAAAGGAAAGCTTTGATCACCGGAGGCCACTGCAGGACAAGAGGACACCGTCAGCAGCCCTGCTGCAGCAAGCCTCGCCCGCACGAGTGTCTCGCAGAAACCCACTGGTAGCACCCTGCCCTAGCTTCCTCTTTCAGAGGACGGAAGAGCACAGCCAGGCCTGAGCAGTGTCACCAGGTCTCGCCAGGCGGTTGACAGCACAGTGCAAGGCCAGGGTGGGCTCCCTGGTTGAGGGACTGATAACAAGTCTGTTTCCCTCTGTGAATCATGGTACCTACCACCCACAACCTCCCCCTGGGTCCCCATGATGAAAGCCATTGCCCATCTCCTTATCACCACAAAAGCAAAATCAATCAACAGAAGTCTGGTTCCCAGGCTCCTGTGGCTACAGGGCCTGTAGGTGTTCACAGGAAGGAGGAAATGAAACCTTAAGCTCAGCAGCAATGGGAGAGACAGGTGTCACTTCCTGTGAAACCAGTGACTTCCTAGATTAAAACTTCTCTTGTGGCCCTGGCTGGTAGCACAGTGGATAAGGTGTCGGCCTGCGAACCCAAGGGTCGCAGGTTCGATTCCCCAGCCAGGGCACGTAACACGGTTGCAAACCAGGTCTGCAGTCAGGTCTGTGGCTGGAGGCAGGTGAAAAGCAACCATACATTGATGTCTCCCTCTCTGCCTCTCTCCGTTCCTCTCCTTCTAGAAATGATGAAATTTAAAAAAAAAAAAAAAATCTTAAAAAAAAAAAAACTTCTCTTGCATCTAGAAGCACGTGCGGCAGGCCAGTGGGCTTCTCCTCATCCTGCTGGCTCTCCTTTAAGCCAGGACAGTCACACACACTGGTGACTCCAGAGGTGGCACCCGGAAAGGCAGGACTCCATCGAAACTAACTGCACTTCCCCCAGGCAAGCCTGAGTCCTCACAGCAGGCCCCAGGATCCAGCCTCAGTCACAGGTGGTATGAAAAGGAACTTTTAAAAATCCAAAGAGAGACTGTCCATTTCTCCACCAGGAAGGACGCTGGTGGTTAGGGGAATGGAAGTAGTAGGCATTCTACTGCTTTAATAAACCTCAACTATGTGGCCTTTTTGACAAGCACGTGTGACTCCACATTGTTGGAGTGATCATCGCATCCCTGGTGGTTGCAGCTTTTGGGAAGTCTGCTGTGTCTGAACCAAGAAAGATGACACACACAGATTTCTACAGAAATCATGATTCCATGACAGAGTGTGAGGACGTGTGGAAGGCTGAGATCTTTCAGAGGACAAAGTGGTTTGGGGATGTCAAGAATTTCTTTAGGGTGGGTTCTGTGGAAGTTTGTCGTTATTCCATGCTCCTGAACTATGATACATGAATTTTTCTTTTTTTTAAAAGATTTTATTTATTATTTTTAGAGGGAGGGGAAGGGAGAGGCAAAGAGGGAGAGAGACATCAACATATGGTTGCCTTTCACCTGCCTCCAGCTGGGGACCTGGCTGGAGACCTGGCTTGCAACCTGGTTATGTGCCCTGGCTGGGGATTGAACCAGTGGCCTTTAGGTTCACACACTGGCACCTTATGCACTGTGCCACCAGCCAGGGCCTGATACATGAATTTCTGAGCTAAGGAATTGTTTCTCTTAATAAATAAACAATTAAGAAATATTGTGGAAAAAAATCCAATCAGGAAAGGATGCCTTCTTCTCCAAAGGAAGATACTTGGCAAAAAATCTTCTCTCCATTATTTTTAAATAAAGTGTATCATGTGGTCCCAAAACACTATTAAGATGAATATAAAGTTGCCTTTATGCATGTCGTGTGGAACCAAAATGCCTGTCATCTGTGATATTTGTTTCTCAGAGAAAAGAGATCATTTCATATTCCCCCAACCCAGTCAGCTTCAAATTATAACTGGAGTTACTTAAAAGTGTTGGGTAGCCCTAGTTGGTGTGGCTCAGTGGCTTGAGAACCAAAAGGTTGTTGGTTCAATTCCCAGTCAAGGCACAAGCTTAGGTTGCAGGCCAGGTCCCCCCCCCAGTTGGGGGCATGGTAAAAGCAACAATCAATGTTTCTCTCCTTGCCTTTCTCTCTAAAAATAAATAAATATACTTAAGACCTTAATTTTTATTAAAAAAAAATAAATAAATAAAAGATAGTTGGGAAAAGGCCTGGATAAGTTCAGATAGTAAATACCAGAAGTTGTAACTACATTCAGGTAGCTTGGAAAAACATCAAAAGGTGGTCGCATTGATAAGAAAAGCGAAACAAAGCAAAACATGTACTTTGACAGATCGGTGTCCTGTGCGAAGCCCACTTGCCCCTGGAGGGGTGTCCTGCCCCTCTAGTTATTCCCAAAGTGTTCCCAGTAGCACGTTTCTCGGCCTCATCTGAGACTTCACTGCACCAGCGAGCCATTCCTCCCTGCACACTCGGCCCCTCCCCTCCAGGGGCCTCTCCTCCTTGGCCTGGAAACAAGCCCACAAGCTCTGTGGGGCCTGACGGCAGGCTCCCTGATGCCCCTCTTCACAAGTCACCCCTCCGGCCCCACCACTTGTCATCCCGCTAAGGCTTCTCCACTAACCTGCCCTGTGTGCTCGCCAAGGACCTGCCGCATCCCAGGACCGCTGTCCTGCCTGTGTCCTTCTCTCTGCTGCATCCAAAACGGATGACGGCCTGCCTCTGTTTCTGGGTTTTCTCTTCTTTGCTAGGCTGTCCTGCTTGTCAGTCTTCCCCTGGGGCTGCCTAAGATGTTGGCTTCCTCTTATCTCCTCCGGGGCATGTGCACACACCCACATGCACACCCACACGCACACAGGCCCCGGCTCCACTATTCCCCTGCCTCCTCTGCCTCCCACCGGCACACGGGGGTCTGACACTCAACATTCCAGAACCTTCTCCACACACTTGCTGCCTCTCCAGTGCACACTGGGATATCCCGCAGGAAATCTGGGAGATGCAGTAGGTCCCTCAGTCTACCCACGGCTGCACAGCACCGTCCTGTTGACAACCCCTCATCTCCTGGGCGGTCTCCAGCCTTAACTGTGCCAACCCCACCCCTCCTGTGGGCCCCCCAGCAGCACTGGGCAGAGCACCGCACCCTCCACCTCAACACGCACACAGCACACGGCCGAGCCGGGGATTGAACCCATCTGACAAATGAAACGGGAGCTCACAGAGGTCAGACGTGTCCTGAGGCCCAGGGTCAGAAGGCTCTTTCCAGCAGACCCCCGGCCTGAAGTGCACACCCGGACTCAGCTACTGAGCAGCGGCCCACTGGCTGCTTCTGGGGATGCTCTCCTCTCCGCCTTCAGGGTTTCCTTCCACTCCTCTTTTTTGAGTAGAAATGTTCCTCCTCTTTTCCTAAAGATGCGCCCATGCACCTGCACCCACTCCCATGGCTTCAACCCCCACCCTTCTACCCAACCTACGACCTCCCGCCAGAGCTCATACCCACCTCTCCCTGTACTCAGATGTCCCACCCATACCTCTCTCCCCCTCCCCCCACAACCCAATCTGCTGCTCCTCCTAGTGCCCTGTCCCAGTGAACACCCTGCCATTTACCTACCCAGCTGCCCCAGCCAGAAACCTGGGCAGCACCCTTGACCCAGACTCTCCGCACTTGCTCATCCTACCTCCCAAAAGCTCTCAAATTTACCTTTCGTCATCCTAGCTCAGTGCCCCATGATCCTTGGTGACGGCCACCACCTCTTCACTCATCTCATCTCTTTGATCCCCCTAGCCCAGTGATACTCAATCCTTTCCATCTCGTGGCGCACATGAACTAATTACTGAAATTCGGCAGCACATAAAAAATTGCATTTTTTGCCAATCCAACAAAATATTGTTTTTATAATTGATTCACTCACATGGAATGACTATTGCTGTGTTGGCTGCTGCCATGTTTTATTTATTTATTTGTTTGTTTGTTTATTTATTTTTAGAGAGGGGAAGGAAGACAGAAAGAGAGGGAGAAAAACATCAATGTGTGGCTGCCTCTCACATGCCCCCAACTGGGGACCCAGCCTGCAACCCAGGCATGTGCCTTGCCTGGGAATTGAACAAGTGACCTTTTGGTTCACAAGCCGGTGCTCAATTCAGTGAGCCACACTAGCCAGGACCATTTTATTTTTAATTCTCACCTGAGTATAAATATCCTTTGATTCCAGAGAGAGGGGAAGAGACAGAAACACTGTTCAACTGCTTCCCATACGTGCCCTGTCCAAAAATGGAACCTGACATCTAGGCATGTGCCCTGACCAGGAACTGAAACTACAACCTACAGGATAGTTAAGAAGATTACATGCTCTCTTGAGGGTGGTCATTTCAAAGGTGTGTTAACAAAAAAATAAAAGTATACTGGGTTTGCATAAAACAAAGATAAACCTTTTACCAAAAAAGCTGTCTGCCTGGAGCATGACTACCCACCATGATCTGCCCAGTGAGGGTTTATAATCAGATCATCCTGTGAGGTTACTTCCCATAGAACCTGCCTACCTTTTTTGGGTTCATAATTACCAGTATAGATTAACTTCTAATTGTTAAAAATAACAGGTTGTTTTAAATTTTTAAATTCATTTTTAATAGTTTTGAGATATTATCAGTAGTGTCTGCCACATCCTTTGAGGACATATTTCATTTCTTTCAAAATAGCCCAAAGCTATTCAAGGTAAATAAAATGAGTAATCCATCTTTCTTGAGGAATGGGTAAGGCAAAAGCAGTCAAATAATACTACATAGGTACACAAAAGCAATAAGTAGTAAGTAGTTAGCACACTGATTCCCCAAGCAATTTTTACATACCTTTAAAAGAAAATAAGCTGCCCTGGCTGGTGTGGCTCAGTGGACTGAGTGTTGACCTGGGAACCAAAATATCACAGGTTCGATTCCCAGTCAGGGCACACACCTGGATTGAGGGCCAGATTCCCCAGTTGGGGGCATGCAGAAGACAATCAATGTATCTCTCGCACATTTGATATTTCTCTCCCTCTCTTTCTCCCTCCCTTCCCCTCTCTCTGAAAAAAGCAAATAAATGAAATCTTTAAAAAAATAATAAATAAATAAACAAACTGTGCCCTGCCCAGTTAGCTGGAGCATGGTTACCATACACCAAAAGTTGTGGGTTCATTGGATCAGCGCACATACCTAGGTTTTGGGTTCCATTCCCCATGGGGATACAAATGAGAGGCAAGCATGTCATGAGGTCTCTTTCTCTCCCTCTCTCTAAAAATCCAAACATATTCCTGGATTAACATGGAGATGGAGTTAGGTAGTAAATCCAATTCAATCATGAATCCAAATTCGATTAATTTTTTTTCCAAATAATTAATTAATTAATTTATCAGGAGAGGGGACAGAAGAGAGGAAGAGAAACATCAGTGTGTGGTGGCCTTCGCACGCCCCCACCAGGGACCTGGCCTGCAGCCCAGGCCTGTGCCCTGACTGGGAACTGAACCAGCAATCCTTCCATCCCCGGGCCGGGGCGTTCAATCCACTGAGCCACCCCAGCCAAGGCCCAATTTAATTTTAAATCCAATAAATCTCAAGGCTAGAGCTGGAGGGCCCGGAAAGGGAAATAGATAAGTACTTTTCAAAGCTGTAAACATGGAGCCTTTTTTTTTAAATAAGTGCTTTTTCAAATGAAAAACCCGCCCCCTCCCACGCCACACCCCGGCGGAAGAGGCTCGGACTTTCGAGGGCGCTACTGCGGGGCAGGGCCCCCCAAGCCGAGGCCACGCCGCCTGCCGATCCCCACCCCAGCCAACAACTCAGTCCAACAGCCCTCCGGGGCGTCCGGCCCCGCCTCCGCCTCCGCCAATGGTGGCCGGCGGCCCCCACCACAGCCAACCCAGGCTCCTGGGGGCGTGGCCTCGCGGGCCCTGACCACGCCCATCACCCAAGGGCTATCGCACTGGGGCTTACAGCACTGGCTGGGAACTGAAGTCCCAAAGGTGCTCCGGTTCCCGCCCGCAGCGGCCCCCACATCTCCCGCTTGGCGCAATGACTGAGCCTCGAGATGGCCCAAATATCTATCCGGGTGTCTTCTCATCTGTCACTCAAAGTATTCAACTCAAGCAAAGCCCCGGAGCGCTCGCCCCTCGTTCGGGGCCTCGCGGGCTCATTCCCCCTAAACCCCCAGCGCTACCCAGATACCACTGCTGCAGCGCGACCTCTGCCCGTCGGTCCCGAGCGACGGGCTGCAGTCCTCTCTTCCTCTTTCCCGGTCAAGCCCCAACTCTGCACGCATCCCCGGGCCCGGGAAAGGCTCCACGAAGGCCGCTGACCTTCGGCAACTTCCCGGAGCGGCAGTCCTGGAACCTCTGCCAGCTCTTTCCCGCAACTTACCATAAGAGTTTCCATCCTGTCTCCGACATCTTGAGGTTGCAGCAGCGCGGGGCGTGAATTCTGAATCATTGGAGGGGGCCTGTGCGTGCACTGGGCTCAGGGGGCCATCGGTGGGAGCTCAGGCCCGGCCCTGGAGACTCTGCAGAAGCCAAGTGGGAGCTCAGGCCCGGCCCTGGAGACTCTGCAGAAGCCAAGCCAACGCGATCACGGTAGCGGGGTCCTCGAGCGGCTGCACCCGCCGGAGTCAGGACCTGTGCTGTCCGCGGCTGCGCGCGCGGCGCTGGAGTGCCGTCCGAGCCTGCGCCCGGGACCTACTTGCGGCTTTTCAGTTGCTTGGTAGATGCCACGGCTCCGCTCCCCTACACGTTCTGCCCAGACTCCAGGACTGATGACACTTAGGCTAAGTGTCTCGGGGGCGTAGTGACGGCTGGAGGAACTAGATAGAACAGTGGGGTTTAACTTCCGGGTGCGAGGGGAGCTGGCGAGAGTGTGCTCCTTAGTGCCACCTGGTGAGGACACCCGGGACTGCAGGATGCGCGGTTTCCCTGCTCAGCCAGCCTGTTCTGCAGGAAATTTTGTCTTGGGGGCGAAATCGACGTATACAGTAGCCAGTAGTTCACTGTGGCTCTTAAACACTTGAAATGTGGCTATTCTAAATAAAGAACTGAATTTTTTGTTTTAATTTGTATTAAAAACGGAAGCTGTGTAGAATACTTTTCTGTTAAACACTAGTTTTGGCAGACTGACATTCCTCTTTATGCACCGAAAAGGGACCATCAGAATTGAATGTGCTACAGATTATCCACACACCCAATTTCTAAGACTTGTATTTAGTAAGGCAAAATAAAATATCTTATTAATTATTTTTATATTTTACCTATTGAAGTAATATTTTCAATTGTTGAGGTTAGGCAAAAGATATCATTAAAGTTAATTTTACTTCTTTACTTTTTTAATCCGGCTACTAGAACACAAAATTACACATGTGACTTGCATTTCTATTGGACAGCAATAGAATTTCAATTGGATCTGATCGATCAGGTGGTTAAAATTATGGTTTTCTCTTGCATCTGGACTCCTGTCAATAACCTGTTTGGTCTCCCAACTTCCTATTATTCCTGTCTGGCCGATCCCTGAAAAAGAGTTGCCACTGGCATCCTGCCATTCCTGTTAGATAAAGGCAGGCTCACACCTTCAGTGGCCATGGTTACCTGTAGAATAAAGTCCAAACCTTTCACAGCAACAGCCTTTGTTACTTTCCATCATCCATTCTTCACCCAGAATATACAGGCCAGGAAAGAAACCAATGATTAAAGGAGCAAGATGCTCTTTTTGAGGCTTCATTCCTGTGTTACTGGAATGAATGCCTATAAGGAACAGGCAAGAAAGTGTGCCCTTCATACCCAAGGGAATTAAGCAAAGCATTTTATTTACACACACACACACCTCTGGTGTTTGCAGAATTCTTTGCTACCCCTTGTTCTAAGATGCAAAGCTCATTTTCTTTCTGCAGTGTTGGTTAACTAAAAAAAAATTTTACCCCACCCCCGCCCTTCTGTCCCCATTAGGGCAAACATCCTCTTACAAGAAATAATTGATTGGCATACTTCAGGGGCTGCTCTTGACCTATCTGTGAGCGGAAGCAGAGGGGAGACCTAGAATGAAAGCCTGCTGCCCACTGCCCCATCCCCAGCAGAGACCAACCAAGCTCTGGACCCAGAAGAAAAGGGCTGGCTCGCTGGGCGGTTGGTTGACGTCTGCCAGATGTCCTCCTCTGTATCTCTTCCTGCCACATTCACAAACCCTGGAGCTTAGAGTACCTCCACCTTCTCCAACCCTCCTCCCATGTTCTCTGGGTGAAGAGATACATAAGATCATGTGAAAGGAGCATTACACATCAGTAGAAGAGGGAGAGTTTTGGTGTGGTACTTAGTGGCAAAGCTTGAAGGAGGAAAACAAACAAAGAAAAAAACTAGTACAAACACTGTGTGTGACTTTAGTTCAAAGCAAGGTCATTCGTATCAGACAAGGCTTCCCTGACTTGTTTGCAGTTGGTGGAAGGCGATTTCACTTCTATGACCTAACTCCTCTTGTAACACATTGGGTCTCTCAAATCCAATCTGGCTCTTTTCTTCCCCCTTGGTTAGATGTTAAGGTTATGTGACGTTTTCCCAAGAAAAGCCTATTTGAGTTTCAGGGATGATCCTCCAAGCCTTACCCAGATAGCCCATCCAGGAGTTGGCCCAGGCTGGAACAAGCAAATGCACTTCTTCTCCTAGTCGCTGTGGAAGATAACATATCAAAGCCAAGCCTCTCCATCTCTGTGACCCAGAGAAAGAGGTTGTTTAAATCTAGAGAGCAGAATAAAGTCAATGGCAGGGACCTCAGGCTAGAAACTGATCATCAGGCTGAAAGCACCTGATGGGGGAGGGTCCTTGGGAAAACCCACTGCTTCAGCTTCCCTTTGCACCTCCTGGGAGGGCCCCATAATCCTCTGAGGGAGAAGAACAGATTCTGGGAAGGGGAGGAGATTAGCAGTGTGAGGGGCAGAGATGGGGAGTCAACCACCCATGAAATCAAGATGCAGGTGTTTCCATCCATCAACTGAGTAACAAATGTTGATCTGACATGCACTGATTTTGGAGGATCATGAATTAAGCAGGCCAAAATCCTTCTTGTAAAATAAGAAAATAGGGCTCTTCCTCCTCCAACCCCCGCAGGTCTGAGATTTAAGTGAGATGCGTCTACACAGTATGGCCTCCAGGGGGCAAGGGTGACAGCAGGGATGGAACTAGAGAGTATTATACTAAGTGAAATAAACCAGATGGTGAAGCACAAATGCCATATGATCTCACCTCTAACAGGAACCTCATGAACACAACAGACAAAAGAGCAAAATAGAACCAGAGACATGGAAATAAGGAACAGGCTGACAGTGGCCAGAGGGAAGGGGAGAGGAGGATCAGGGAGGGGAAGAAGGGGAGGGGTCTAGTCACGCAACATGGACATAAACAACAGGGTGGGGATTGCCTGTGACCGTGGGAGGCTGGGGGGCAGGGGACGAGTAACAGGAGAAAGTTCGGACAACTGTAATAGAACAACAATAAAATAATAAAGTAAAATAACACCTGAGTGCTGCCCCCTGCCAGTGTCACTGAGCTTCCAGGCATGGTATAGCAGGGTGAAGGCAGGGACCTTTAAACCCAGGCACTGCCCCTTCCTGATTCCTTACCAATACTGCACCTGCCTGGTCTACAGGAGATGGAGTGGACAGGTGTAAGGAGACACCAGGAGTGACTGGGGACAGTGGGGAGACAACACTGAACCAGGGTTTCCTGATTCTAGTCCCTTCACTGTATCCCTCTAGGCCTCAGTTTTCTCACTTGTAAAATGAGTGGGTTGAACTAGGTGGCCCCTGGGTTCCTTTTCTGAACTAGTATCACGTGAGCATAGAATTTCCACGTGCAGGCTGCCCTGCCCCTGACTCTCAGACGATGCCACGCCAGGGACGGGGGGATGGGCCCTGGGCACGGAGCTCCTCAAAGGAAATGCCCGACACAGGCAAAACTTTGCCAACAGCGCTGCATTGCTCAGCTCCCCAGCCACCCCCTTCCTGCTCCTGCAGCCGCGTTAAGCAGTCTTGATACAGCATTGGCTCGGCTTTCGCAATCCCAGCAAGGCCTGCCTCTTGACATAACTGCAAAGAGCACCAATAGCCTGCAAGTTGCATCCCTGACATCCACAGCCTCCCCAGAAGTTCACTATGCAGACCCACCGTGATGGGGCTCCAGCTGGCACTGGGGATGGAATGAGGATTCAATCATCCTTTACATAGGACTGGAAGTGACTGTTTGACACCTGAAAAGTCCAGAAGAGGTGGCAGACTAGGCCTGATACGATTCCAATTTGAGTCATTGATTTAACAGATGGGCCTGTTTTCACCAGGGAGAGCATGTGCAAATGCCCTGAGTCGAAAGAGTGCGGCAGGTTCCCAGGACTGTGTAAGCGGGAATGCCTGGGGGGGAAGAAAGGCCAGGGAGGAGGCTGGAGAGAAGGCGGGAGGCCTGAGCCACCATGTCAAAGGATTTGAGTTGTATCCTCTGAGCTATAAGCAGAAGGATGAAATGGTTGGATTTGCACATAGGAGCTTGTCTGGTCAAGCCTCCGTGACTCTGGAGAGTTTGGCTGTTTGTTACTGGGTTGGCCAAAAAGTTTTTTGGGTTTTTTCCCTCCATAAGATGGCGCTAGTAGTGCTTAGTTGTCTAATTTCATTAGACACAATTTTGTTAAGATTGTGTTGTGACAGCTGTCTCATATCAGCATGCACTTAAAAATATACTATCAAAACTGGTAAATTTTTGTGGAGCCATTTTAATATGAAAGGTGAAAGAAAAATATATTTATGGCATATTATGCTTTATTATTATTATTTTTAAAGATTTTATTTCATTATTTTTAGGAAGAGGGGAAGGGAGAGATGCAGAGGGAGAGAGACATCAATGTATGGTTGCATTTCACCTGCCTCCAGCCACAGATCTGACTGGAGACCTGGCTTGCAACCTGGTTATGTGCCCTGGCTGGGGAATCGAACCAGCGACCTTTGGGTTCGCAGGCTGGCACCTTACCCACTGTGCTAACAGCCAGGGTGCTTTATTATTTAAAGAAAGGAAAAACATAACTGAAATGCAAAAATAAAAAATAAAAAGATTAGTGCAGTGTATGGAGAAAGTGATGTTACTGATCAAACGTGTCAAAAGTGGTTTGCAAGCCCTGGCTGGTAGCACAGTGGATAAGGTGCCGGCCTGCGAACCCAAAGGTCGCTGGTTCGATTCCCCAGCCAGGGCACATAACCAGGTTGCAAACCAGGTCTCCAGTCAGGTCTGTGCCTGGAGGCAGGTGTAAAGCAACCGTACATTGATGTCTCTCTCCCTCTCCGCCTCTCTCCCTTCCCCTCTTTCTAAAAATAATGAAATAAAATCTTTAAAAAAAAAAAAAAAAAGACATTTCCCATGAGCACAAGGATTTGGTCCTCTGGCTTTCCTGGTGACCCGTAACCAATAGGAGACGCCACAGGGAACCTGGAATTAGGTCAGTTCTTGGAGAACCCAAAGAAGTATGGTGGCGTGTTCCAAGTGATTGAACCAGCTGCCCTTTGACCCTGCCAACAACAACGAACCCCTGCAGTTTGGTACTGCCAGTGGCCCTCTGGCCACAGAAGGTCTCGCTGAGAATGGAGGAGAGTCAAGCAAGAAAAGAAAGCGAACAAATGCTCCTTCAGCTGATAATAGTAGACCTCTGAATGTGGATTCCCCTGCCATGACGCTACCTGTGTCTGATCCAACTGCATGGGCCACAGCAATGAATAACCTTGGAATGGCACCGCTGGGAATTGCTGGACAACCAATTTTGCCTGACTTTGATCCTGCTCTCGAAATGATGACTGGAATTCCACCAATAACTCCAATGATGCCTGGCTTGGGAATAGTACCTCCTCCAATTCCACCAGATATGCCAGTAGTAAAAGAGATCATACACTGTAAAAGCTGCACACTTTTCCCTCCAAATCCAAGTAATATTCTGTTTTTTCTCCACCCAAGTCACAATGTTTTGTTGTCCAGGAACACTTTCTTCTTTTTCAAAAGAATACCCAGGGGATTTGTAGATGTATGTACAGTAGCTACACCTAGAAAACAGAAGATAAGAAAAATTTCTCCTTACTAGGAAGGCTGAATTTTATGAAAAGAGCAGTAGATTTCTGTGTGCTGGTTGCAATACAAATTATAAAATGTATTTTTGACTGTCATCTAATAAAGAAGTCAAATGTTAGTATAGAAGGAGGCACCTGACACAAATTGCTCAGCAGTGTCATTTTTATTCTCTACTCTTCATAACTGAATCACTTAGCTTTCATATTCCAGATATCCACCCGTAAATAGCCATGAGACCTTTTGTAACTTAACCCCTCTGACTGAGACTAGGCAAAGTCACTTTTGGTCTAAAAATGCAATGGGTCGTCAGTAATAAATAAATAAGTAAATAAAATGCAATGGGTCAAACTAGAAAAAAAAAAGTGGTTTGCAAAGATTCATACTGGGAATTTCTTGCTGATAGCAATCAAATCAAGACATAATTGAGAACAATCAACATTATACCGTGCGGGAGACAGCTGACATACTCAAAATACCCAAATCAAAGTTATTGGTGAAAATGAAAAATGTGTCTTATTTTATGAAAAAACCCATGTGGACTGTGAGGCCAACCCAATATACTTACAATTCAGAGATACAGTCTTTCCCAGCCTCTTCCCGCTCCTGTTCCACCCTGTCCTCTGGGCCTTATTCCCAGGAAGGTTCACCTTCGTCAACTCTCTGGTTTATTTTGCCTTTTCTGGCAGACAGAAGAGAGGAGCGGGCCCAGGCAGCAAGCTCTCCTCCCAGGAATTTGGATAGTCCATCTTATGGTAACATGGCTTTGCACCTTCCACCCTGGTATGTTCATATTCACCGGTGCCAACCAGTCCTTCCCATTCTCATAATTTTCCATTTTTTCTGGTTCCTTGGCTGGCTTACTCAGAGTTCCCTATATACGCATATGCTCTCCCTTACCTACCCAGGTGGAAAGAAATATGGATTCTTTTAGTATCTATAGCCAGAGAGGCTCTTGAATTGGGAGGGGTTGGGGCAAAACCTAGGAATCACCTCCAGTCCTTACTGCCCTCCTGCAGGGGGCGTTTTGCCAGCAAGTAGATGGTAGATGGCATTTGAATTTAGTCTTTATGACTTTTCCCCACAAATACACAGCACTTCCTCTGTTTGTCCCTGAAGCGCTCACAGTTTTCAAATCTGTAAGATGAGCATCATGCCACCTGCCCTGTAGATTTCTATGAGGACTGTATGAGGTCTACCTGCATATAGGCATGTTCCTGGGTCAGTGCCTGGCCCAGAGCTAGCACCCAAAAATGGTCTTTTCATCTGAATCCACCAGGAACAGTCTCCCTTTCTCTAGTTTGAGGCCAAAGAAGTCTCTCCTTGTGGGCAACTATGGTCACTGTGAGTTACTAAATGGTAGGTAGGTAGCTTCATAGCCCTGTATTGCCCTCCCACATAAATCAGAGATACATATAAGTTACATATCAGTTACATATAAGAAAAGTGAAGCACCAAACATCTAAAGGAAGTTGCCCCAACTTATACAGCTAAAAAAAGATTACAAAATGAAATTTGCCCTTACCACTTCTATTGGATTTCTGCTATCTTAACCCAGTCATTTGATCTCAGACGCTTCAATCGCTCAAAACAAAATACTTTTATTTTGCATGCAACAAAATTGACATGGGAATTATAACAGTATTTAAAAGTGTTTTTGAGAAAGTGTTTCCCAATAAATTCAACTAATAAATGTTATCGTTCATGCCAGAAAACTATTTTCCATATAAAACTTTCACAAGACATTTTCATTTCTTTAGCCTGTTGTGAAAATATAACATAATAAACTAATTTGTAGTTAAAAAACATAAAGTTGCTCAAAATTACACAGCTGGCACAGGGCTATATAGTGTACATTTTAATTATGGTCATACTGTTTAGCCCTTATGGGCACAAAGTGGGTTACAGAGTAGACATCAGGTGGTTCTGTGAAGCAGGCACCGTGGATGTCACTGCCGTCATCACCCTTATCTTACAGATGACTTTCGTAATGCTCAGAAAGCTTAAGCTGGCTTATGGATGAGCAGGGCCCAGGATAAGACTTCCGAAGTGTCCCTTGCAATGTCCCCTCAGGAAGTCCCGGCATGGTTCATGACCCAGAGGCACATTCTATTTCCCAAGTGTTGGCTGCCCCAAATGATCTTTGATGGATCAGAGAGAGAAAAGTGCTTGGCAGGTAGCAGCCTGGCAGCAGGTAGCGGAGACCCAAGTCACATACCAACCACACAGCTGGTCCATCCATCTGTGTCCAGCAAGGTGGCGCCTTCCAGGCTGCTGGCTGCACTCATAGTCCTGCCTTACAGAAGTCAGCCTGCTCCAGGCCACACCACCGGGCAGCCCAGCCAAGGGGCACAGGGCACATGTGAGAAGTCTGTGGACTTGCTGGCCGACGCAGGAGATGGGGTGGAACTCCCGTGGCTTTGAGATGTCATGCTCCAGAATTCCAGTTTGGCAGCCTCTTAGGTTAACAATAATCATTTGAAAGGCTTTTTTCCCCGGCCTGTGGGGCTCAGTTAGGTGGAGCATTGTCTTGTAAACCAAAATGTCATAGGTCTGATTTCCGGTCAGAGAACATGCCTAGTTTATGGGTTTGATTCCCAGTGAGGGCATGAGTGAGAGACAACTGGTTAATGTAGCTCTCCTCTCTCCTTCCCTTTCCCTCTTAAAAACAAAAACAAACAAACAAACAAACAAAAACTCAGTGGATAGGCACCAGCCTGAAAACCCAAAGGTCACTGGGTCGATCCCCAGTCAGGGCACATAACCAGGTTGCAAGTCAGAGCTCTAGCCATAGCTAGAGAGGCAACCATGCATTGATGTTTCTTTCCCTCTGCTTCTCTCCCTTCCCCGCTTTTTGGAAACAACAATTTTTTTTTTAAATCTTAAAAAATATATATGAATGTCATTCTGTCCCCTTCCTTACATCCCTTCTGTCTGCATCATTTCAACTAAGCAAGCGCTGATTAGGTGCTTTACTGTGTCAGCATGAAAAAATATATCATAGTTGAAATTAAAAGCACATAAAATATATATATATAATAAAACTATAAGATGTGGATAAGAAAATTGAAAGTGCTAACACTCAAATAACTAGAGAGTAGGGGGAAAGGAGCTACACATAGAAATCGAGAGGAGAACCATTTGAATAAGTAACAGAAGCCAATTTCCAGGGTTCGAAGAAGACCAGAGAGGCTGGAATGAACAGCATGGTAGAGGGAGGAATGGGGAAACCTGGCTGGCTCAGCAAGGTTTTCTAGGCCCCATTGAAGAATTATTTTATTTGTTTTTGTTGATAATCAATCATCTGATACTTCATTTCAAGAAGCTAGAATAAAACAGCAAATCAAACCCAAACAACGCAGATAAGATAAAGGTAAAAGCAGACATTCATGAAGAGACAAGAAACAGAAACTCAACAAAACCAAAGTCTGGTTATTTGAAGAGCTGAGTAAAGTTGAGAAACCCCATATAACTGATCAGGAAAAGAGAGAAAGAGAAAATACAAATGACCAAAATCAGGAAAGGAAAGAAACCTTACTTCAGATCCTCCTGCATCAAAACTGATTATGAGAAGACACTAAGAAGAATTTTATAATAATATCTTTGACAACTTGGATAAAGTGGGGAAATTGCTTAACAACAACAACTTTCAAAAAGCGAGACAAACAAAAATTTTAAAATATGGATAATTTCTCCCTGCCAAAGAAATTGAATGCATAGTTTGAAATCTTTTGACAGGGAAACCCCAGATGGCTTCACTAATGATTTCTCACCAAATATGTAAGGAAGAAATAATACCAATTTTTTAACAAAAACCCTTTTGGAGAATCATAGAGAAGGAAATGGTTTTTAACACATTTTTGGAGGCCAAACCTAACCAGCACATCATAAGAAGGGGACATTTCAGTACAATATCGCTTGTGACCATAGGTACAAAATTTTAAGAGAATCCAACAATTTTTTTAATATGGTTAACATTCTCTTTTTTAAAAATTTATTTAAAGAGTTTATTCATTATTTTTAGAGAGAAGGGCAGAGAAGGAGGAGAAAGGGAGAGAATCATCAATGTATGGTTGCCTTTCACCTGCCTCCAGCTAGGGACCTGGCTGGAGACCTGGCTTGCAACCTAGTTAGGTGCTCTGACTGGGAATCGAACCAGCGACCTTTGGGTTTGCAGGCCAGCACTAATCCACTGAGCCACCAGCCAGGGCCAACAATTTTTTTTTAATGATCACAATCAAGCAGTCATTCTTCCCCCAGGGAAAATACAGGTTGATTTCATATAAAAATCAATCAATTTAGAGAATCTGTGAATATCTCCAAATTAATAGAATAATGGAGAAAAGCTATATAATCACCTGACTAGGTAAGAAAAAGCATTGGCTAAAATTTAAATTCATATATAATAAAGACCTCAAAAAACTAGGAAAAAAACAAACAAAACAAACATTATACTCCATAGTGTAGGCCCTGGCTGGTGGCAGTGTGGATAAGGCACCGGCCTGCAAACCCAAAAATTGCTAGTTGGATTCCCAGCCAGGGCAACATACCCAGGTTGCAAGCCAGGTCTCCAGCCAGGTCTGTAGCTGGAGGCAGGTGAAAGGCAACCATGCATTGATTTCTCTCCCGCTCTCTCTGAAAAATAATGTATTTTTTTTTTAAGTGTAATATATTCACTATTTCCACAAAGCCCCTGAACATTGAGAAGATTGACTTGCAACTGTAGGAACTCTTTTGATGTGAAATGTGTCGTGTCTGTAACCACATTTCTAAGAGTCAGGGGACACTCAGCCTACCCGTACTTCCTGTCTGTCTTTGGGAGAGGCCTAGGGGTGGCACTGTCCTCACAGAATGTAGTCTGTGCTGGAGGAACGGAAGGAGTGCTGGTAGGAGAAAGACAGTTTCTCCCTGCGTTCCTTGGATAATGGCCTCCCTAAGAAGTGGGAGATGTGGTTGACACTTTTCTGAAATATTTCTGAGAGGTGTTTCTTGAACTTCTCACCCATGAAAGCATAGATAACAGGGTTCACACAGCAGTGAGTGAAGGAAATTATTTCTGTGACATAGGTGCCATAAATCAGCCGTTGACTCATATCACACCCATCCAAGATGTGCAGGTCGTGCAGGGAAGTCAGGAAGAGGACCACATTGAATGGGACCCAGAAGAGTAGAGAGGCAATGACCACAATGAGCACCAACTTGATGGCCTTAGTCTTGTTTTGGTTTTGGCAATTCTTCAGCTGGTGCAGGATGCTGATGTAGCAGAACATGAGGATGGTGAACGGGATCAGCAGGCCTAAGATATTCATTTCAAAGTGGGTGAAGAGCTTCCACTTTAAAGTCTGTTGATTGTACGATGAATAACACTGCAGGACGCCGTCTTCAAAGGCCACTTGGTAAAATACGATCAGCGGGCTGGTGGCCATGCCTGCGGTCAGCCACACCACCAGGCTCAGGGCTATACCCATTCTGGCTGTCCTCACCCTCATGGCATACACAGCATGGACAATTGCCAGGTACCTGTCCACACTCATGAGGGTGATAAAGAACATGCTGCTGAAGAAGCCAATGTAATAAAAACCCGAGACCATCTTGCACATGACATCCCCAAACACCCACTGGTAGAGCTGGTAGTGAGTCTGAAAGGGGAAGGAGAAGACAAAAAGCAGGTCAGACAGGGCCAGGTTCAGCAGGTAGATATCTGTGATGCTCTTTAGCTTCTTGCAGATGACAAGGACCAGGATGACCAGGCTGTTTCCCAGAAGACCAAATACGAACAGGAGGCAGTAAAAGATGGCAAGCAGCAACGTGCTGTTTCTCTGGATGGTTTCCGTATCACAGGGGCTTGAGAGTTCATCACCATAGTAGTAGTCAGTCACCGTCACATTGGGCTCCAGTGTATACTCCATCAAGACAGGAGGACCTGGTCACTGAGGGCACCTAAGGGGCATTCGTATCGTAAAAATATTTTAATTAAAAAAAAATGACTCAACATGTCCCCCAAGCCCCAATTCATATGTTGAAGTCCTAAAGCCTTGTCACAGACTAAACATTCTCACCCCTCTCCCAGACTTTCAAAATGAATCATAGCTCAAGTCTCCCCTGAACCTGGTTTATTGTAGATGATATCTAGGTGCAACTTTGGACTTGAGGACATACAGATGGCCAACAGACATACCCAAAGATGCTCAATGTCATTAATCATTGGACAGATGCAAATGAAAATCACCATGAGATACCACCTTAAATGGGTCAGAATGGCCATGATCAGCAAATCAACAAAAAACAAGTGCCGGCAAGGATGTGGAGAAAAGGGAACCCTCATGCATTGTTGGTGGGACTGCAGACCAGTGCAGCCACTGTGGAAAACAGTATGAAATTTCCTCAAAAAGCTAAAATTGGAACAGCCTTTTGACCCAGCAAGTCCACTGCTGGGATTATACCCAAAGAATCCTGAAACACCAATTCAAAAGAACCTATGTATCCCTATATTCACAGCAGCATTATTTACAATAGCCAAGTGCTGGAAACAGCCTAAGTGCCCATCCGTGGATGACTGGATCAAAAAACTTTGGTACATTTACACAATGGAATACTTCCACAGCAGAAAAAAAAAGAAGAAACTCCTACCTTTCATGACAGCATGAATGGAACCGGAGAGTATTGTGCTAAGTTTGAAATAAGCCAGATGAAGGTGAAAGACAAATACTATATGCTCTCACCTATAACAGGAATCTAATGAACAAAACAAACAATTGAGCAAAATAGAACCAGAGGCATAGAAACAAGGGACAGACTCACAGTGACCAGAAGGAAAAGAAGGGGAAGAATAGAGTCAAGAAACAGGTATAAATGGCCCATGGACACGGACATTGACGGTGGGAGTGGCGGGTAGGGGGTAGGTGAGGAAGGGGAGAGAAATGAGGGAAAAATTGGGACAGCTATAAAAGAGCAACAATAAAAAAAAAAAAGAATAAAAACTATTTCAGGCCACTTATAAAAACACAGAAAAAAAAATAAGTGAAAGTAAAAAAAAAATTACGAAAGACTAGACTTTGGATAGTGAATACACAATGCAATATATAGATGATGTGTTGTAGACTTGTACACTTGAAACATATTTTATTGAACAATGTAACCCAAAAAAAATCAGTAAAATATTTAAAGTGGTCATTTTTTTCAAATTGATAGATACACTCAAAGCACGTTCAATCTAGAGTCACTATTCTTCAAGGCATTTGGTTGCTGAACATTCAGATATCCCTATTCAGTATGCCACCTTTCTCTAATTTGAAATCCAAGCAAGTTAGTCACTTTTAAAGACACTAATTTTTTTTCCCAAAGATTTCATTTATTATTTCCAGAAAGAGAGGGAGGGAGAGAGACATCAATGTGTGGTTGCCTTTCACCTGCCTCCAGCTGGGGACCTGGCTGGGGACCTGGCTGGAGACCTGGCTTGCAACCTGGTTATGTGCTCTGGCTGGGAATTGAACCTGCGACCTTTGGGTTCGTAGGCCAGCGCCTTATCCACTGTGCTACCAGCCAGGGTTAAAGATACTAATTTTATTTAAGCAGTTACCCCAAATATATTTTAAATTCACATTTCTGTCAGCCAGAGCCACAAGAAGCCACTAAAACATTCAGGGTTTGTGTAATCTGCAAACAAATTTTTTAAATTAGTTCTTGAAGCCCTGGCTGGTAGCACAGCGGATAAAGCGCCAGCCTGCAAACCCAAAGGTTGCAGGTTCCATTCCCCAGCCAGGGCACATAACCAGGTTGCAAGCCAGGTCTCCAGCCAGGTCTCCAGCTGGAGGCAGGTGAAAGGCAACCATACATTGATGTCTCTCTCCCCCTCTGCCTCTCTCCCTTCCCCTCTCTCTGAAAATAATAAATGAAATCTTAATTTAAAACATTAGTTATTTGAAATATTGGCCTTCCCTTTACCAGTTTCCCATGGACATAAAAATGGCCCTGCCTGCTTATGTCTTACTCCCCAAGGATGATTATTAGCACATACCTTAGTTCCAGTCTTTGCTTGAGTTGCTAATGTCTCAGAGTCTGCGCTGTCAGAAGCAGATAGTAGCTCCTCTGCAGAAGCCTATCTGTGGTTAAGAGGCCTACTACACTACCCTTTATGCTAGAAGTTGAAAAAAACTTTATGCCTGTCCTGGCTGAGAGGCTCAGTGGATTGAGCACCGGCTTGTGAACCAAAGGTCACAGGCGTGATTCCCAGTCAGGGCCCATGCCTGGGCTGAGAGCCAGGTCCCCATTGGGGGTGTGTAACGGGAACTGAGCAATGTATCTCTCTCACACATCAATGTTTCTCTCCCTCTCTTTCTCCCTCCCTCCCCATCGCTCTAAAAGTAAATAATGAGTTCATAAAACAACATACTGAAGGCAAATTAGCACATCAAATGTTTAACACATTGTGTCAAATAATTGTAAATTTAATTCAATTGTAGTTAAAATTGTAAATTGAAACAAAAGTCACTTGAAGCCATGAAACTACTAGAAGAAAAGATAAGCAGTACACATCAGTCTTAGTAATTCTATTGTTTTTTTTTTTAAAGTTAAGAGATTTTATTTACTATTTTTCAGAAAGAGGGGAAGAGAGAGAGGCAACAAAACATCAATGTATGGTTGCCTTTCACCTGCCTCCAGATTCGGACCTGACTAGAGACCTGGCTTGCAACCTGGTTATGTTGCCCTGGCTGGGGAATCGAACCAGTGACCTTTGGGTTCACAGGCCAGCGCCTTATCCACTGTTCCACAATCTTAGTAACTCTTTTAGACCAGTTACCTCAGGCTAATGCGGCGAAAGTGAAAATAAACAAACGGGACTATATCAAACTAAAAAGCTTTTGCACAGTGAAGGAAGCCATGAACAGAACAAAAAGGCACCCTATCGAATGGGATTCTGATAAGGGGTTAATACCCAAAATTTATACATGACTTATGCAACTTAATATATTAAAAAATAAACAAAGAAACAACCTGATTTTAAAATGGGCAATGGACTTGAATAGACATTCTCGCAAATAAGACACACAGATAGCCAACATGAAAAGATGCTCACATCATTAAACATTGGGGAAGTGCAACTTAAAACCATGGTGAGATATCAACTCACTCCTATCAGAATGGCTATTATCAAGAAGACAAAAATAGCTAGTGTTGGTGAGGATGTGAAGAAAAGGGAACCTTCATGCACTTTTGGTGGGAATGTAAATTGGTATAGCCACTACGGAAAACAGTATGGGGATTCTTCAAAAAATAAAAATTAAAAATAAAACTATGATACAATTTGGCAATTCCATTTATGGATATTTATCAAAGAACAGGAAATCACTAATTCAAAAATCACTAATATCAAAGAGATATGAGCACCCTTATGTTCACTGCAGTACTATTTACAATAGTCAAGATACGGAAATACCTGGCTGGTGGCACAATGCATAACGCACCAGCCTGTGAACCGAAGGTCACTGGTTCGATTCCCAGGCAGGGCACATAACCAGGTTGCAAGCCAGGTCTCCAGCCAGGTCTGTAGCTGGAGACAGGTGAAAGGCAACCACACATTGATGTCTCTCTCCCTCTCTGCCTCTCTCCCTTCTCCTCTCTCTGGAAAAAGAAAAAAAAGATACGGAAATAACCTATGTGTCCACCGGTAGATAAACAGATAAAGAAGATGCACTGTGCAATGGAATGTACAATGGAATATTCCTCAGCCACAAAAAAATAAATAAACAAAAGCTTGCCATTTGTGCAAACATGGATGGACCTAGAGAGTATTATGCTAAGGTAAATAAATCAGGAAAGAAAGACAGATATCGTGTGATTCATTAATATGTGGCATCTAAAAAAGAATGAACAAACAAAACAAAATAGAAACAGACTCATGGGTAACAGGAAACAGTGGCATTGATGTAGGTTTTCCAGAGGTAGGCCCACCACCCACTGTGGGTTCTGGGTTCCCCACAGAGAGAATTCAATCCTGAGCGAGTGTATGAGTGAAACCCTGTGTGGGCTACACACGGACAGAGCAGCCCAGCTTTGCTTCCTTTACTGGGGTTTATTTCCTCAGGGGGTGGGGATGGTTTTCAATAGGGAGGAAGGGTATTTAGCACCTTCCTGGGAAAGGGATGGAATTTCCCAGAGGAGCTCCATCGGCCACTTTGAGTCTTTATATGGACTTTCCACTTCTGATCACGGCACTGCAGGTTGTGACAGCCGGAGTAAATGTTATAATGAGCGCAAGATGAGGCTACGTAGGCGTAGGTGACATTAGGTGACATTAACCGTCATGTTGGAATGAACTGGTCTCTGCCTATTTTAAGCCATCGATCCAATGAGAGATGGTCTTACTTCTTGACAGGTCCTGCAGTTTTGTTTTGTTTTTTTAAGATTTTATTTATTTATTTTTAAAGAGAGGTTAAGGGAGGAAGAGAGGGAGAGAAACATCAATGTGTGGTTGCCTCTCATGCACCCCTGATTGGGGACCTGACCTTCAGCCCAGGCTTGTGCTGGGAATCGAACCAGCAACACTTTAGTTCACAGGCAGGTGCTCAGTCTACTGAGCCACACCATCCAGAGCTCCCGCCGTTTTTATTGATTGCAACTAGTTTCCCATGTACCTTGTTTCAGGAGGAGGGGCTGGGGAATGGCAAAATAGGTTAAGGGGATCAAAAGGTAAAAAAATCCTAAAAAATAAGTAAGTCATGGGAATGCAATGTACAGCATAGGAAATATACTCAATAATATTGTAATAACTTTGTATGGTGACAGACTTTGTTGGGGGATCATTTCCTAATGTATATAAATATCAAAGCAAACTGAAACTCATATGATACTATGTGCCAATTATATTTTAATTAAAAGGAAAAAAAGAGAGATACCACTACGCACTGATCAGAATGGCTAAAATCCAGTACAGTGACAACCAAATGCTGGAGAGAATATGGAGCAAGAGGAACTCTCATTTATTGTTGGTGGGCATGTAAAATGGTATCGCCACTTTGGAAGACAGTTTGAAATGTTTAAATAAAGCTGAAATAAGCTTATCAGCCCTAACTGGTGTGGCTCAGTTAGTTGGGCATCACCCCACAGGGCAAAAGATAGCTGGTTCGATTCCTGGTCAGGGCTGCAGGTTCAGTCCCTGGGTTGGGTACATGCAAGGGATGGCTGATTGGTGTTTCCCTCTCACGTTGATGTTTTTTTCCTTTTCTCCCTCCATTCCTCTCTCTATAAAAATGAATAAATAAAAGTTTAAAAAAGAAGCTTACTCTATAATCCTGTAATCAATCCAAATGAATTGAAAACATACTGACACAAACACCTGAGCGTAAATATTTATAGCAGATTTATTATGATTGCCCAAAATAGAAAGCAGCCAAGATGGCCTTCAATACATAAATGGATAAACAAATTGTGTAATGTACACAATGGAGTATTATTTATTCAGTGATTAAAAAATAGCTATCAAGCCACCAAAAATACCTTACATGTATACCACTAATTGAGAAAAGCTTAGAGAGATTTGAACATTCCTCACGGAAACATGAAGGAGAAAAGTAAGAACGCCCATGTACAAATGATACCTGTATCACTGTTTAATTCCTCTAAGTCTTGCTTCATGATCTCTAAACCCAATCTCCTTAAAATATCTATTTGCTAATGGAACTATTTTGGAATAGCTCATACCTGGGTAACTCCCCTTATCAATGTCATTCAAGTTCTGACGCAGTTTGGGGAAAACCCTAGATCTTTCATGAGAGTTTGGTATGTGACAAGGAAAGATCATGGTGCAAAATTATTGATACCTAGGGCTGATAAGTACTGCTGACTCAAGTGTCAATGGTGGAAACTATGATACTTTTTTTCACCTGCCATGGTGGGAGAAGTTGCCACATGTCCATCCCAGCAGGCCAAGGAATGCCTGAGGGACTAAGGTGGCATCCCACCAAGCCCAATGTCCAGGTTGGACCACAATTACAGCCCAGCGCCTGGCACAGGTGCCTTGTGCAAGGTAACCGAGTGGAGACTGAGCAAAGTCAGCAAGAGTGGACTCACTTTCATCCCCATTCCCTGATCTCCAGGAAGCTGGGCCACTTGACTTGGACAAGCCCTGTCAGGACAGGGGATTCTGGGGTCAATTTTTACCCCAAGGAGTTTCTTGAGATTCTTTATTTGCTGCTCCTCTGTACTCAGTCAGCACAGTGCCCCATGCACTGTAGCTTCTCAATCAGTTGTCAAATGACTGTTTTATTTCTTTCTTTCCAAGTTGGACGTCTTTTTCTTATCTTATTACTGTGGCTAGGACTTCCAGGACTATGTGGAATAAGAAAGGTAAAAGCAAACATCCCTGTCTTGTTCTTGACCTAAAGGAAAATGCTTTTAGTCTTTCCCCATTGAATATGGTATTGCCTGTGTGTTTGTCGTATATGGCCTTTATGTTGAGGTGTGTTCCCTCTATTAACACCTTGCTGAGAAGTTTTAAAATCATAAATGGTGCTGGATTTTGTCAAATGCATTTTTTTTGGCATCAATTGATAAGATCATATGATTTTAGCTTTCATTTTGTTTATGTAGTGTATCCCATTAATTGATTTGCAGATATTGTACCTTACATCTCTGCAATCAATCCCACTTGCCTGGTGTATAATCTGCTTAATGTTTGCTGGATTCAGTGTACTAATATTTTGTTGCAGATTTTAGTATCCATGTCCTTTGTAGTGTCTTTTCTGGTTTTGGAATTAAAATGCTGGCCTCCTAAAATGAACTTGGGCGTCTTCTCTTGATTTTTTTTTTTTTTTTTGAACAGTTTGAGAAATAGTCTTTGAACGTTTCATAAAATTTGCCTGTGTTTTGTCAGGGGCCCCCTGCCTGAGCGGTGAAGCGATCTGAGATGCTGCTCCTTATGCAGGGCTGGGAGAGTCCCGTCCCAGGCGGAGCCAGGCTGCTGCTAGTGCTGGGCCTGGGGCTCCCTGAGGCAGCCGTTGCTTGTTTGAGAGGATTTAGGAAGTTGTGCAGTAGAAGCCAAGACCAGCCGTTCACCTGGGAAAGCAGCTTGGGATGGGCCCTTACATTGGGTGGGTGGAGTCTCTGGGGATCTCCAAGGATCAAACCGTGTTAGCCAGGTAGATGGAGTCTCAGATATGCCACCAGCTTGCCAGCTCTGTGAGGGAGAGTTTAGAAAAAGGACAATAGTCTTTGCCCTCCTGGATGCCAGATACTTGAGTTTCCCCCAGTTATCACTGCTGCCCCAGTGCTGGAGCTCAGAGGGAGTGAGCCTGAGTAGGTGAGCACGTGTGGGGGCTCTTTAAGAGGAACCACTTCGGGCTCCAGCAGTTTCTTCCACCAACTCGATCCCTGCTGCTTTCTGCAGCCAGAAGTTGTGGGGGCTTATCTTCCTGGCACTGGAACCCTGGGCTGGGGGGCCTGGTGTGGGGCTGGGACTCCTCACTCCTGAGATATCCCTCCTGAATTTCTAGCCATCACACATGGGTGTGGGACCAGCCCCTCCTGCATCTGTGCCCCTCCTACCAGCCTGGATGGATGTGGTTTCTTGAATTCCGTGGTTTTCAGACTTCCATTTAACTTGATTTCTGGCAGTTCCGAGTGATGGTGGTTCTATATTTCAGTTATAATTTTGATATGATTGTGTGATGAGACAAACCATTGTCTGCCTATGCCACTATCCTGACCAGAAGTAGAGATTTTAGTACAGCATTTAAAACTGCTGTCTTTGTGTTGGTTTTTTCTTCTTTTTCTGAAAGATTTATCCACTGATGTCAATGGGTTGATAAACTCTCCTACTATGACTATATTAGTGTCAATCTCCTCCTTTATGTTTCTCAAGATTTGCTTTCTATATTTAAGTGCTCTTACGTTGAGTGCATAAATGTTTATAAAGATTATGTTCTCTCATTGATTAATCCCTTTATCCTTACATACTGTCTTTTGTCTCATATTATGGCCTTTGTTTTACAGTCTATTTCGTTTGCCATAAACATTGCTAGTCCAGCTCTTTTGTTGTTTCACTTGCCTGGAACATCCTTGTCCCTCCCTTTACTTTCAGTCTATGTGTATCTTTCATTCTGAAGTGGGGCTCTTATGGACGACATATATGTGGGTCTTGTTTTCTTATTTATTCAGCTACCCAATGTCTTTTAATTAGACTATTAAGCCATTTAAATGTATAGCTTGCTGATATGTATTTATTGCCATTTTTTTCTTTATAACTATGTTCCTTCTTTTTTTTTTTCCTTTCGTCTTCTTAAAGAAGACCCTTTAACATTTTTCTTTCTTTCTTTCTTTTCTTTTCTTTTTCTTTTTTTTTTTTTTTAATACTGGTTTGGTAGTAATGAACTCCTTTAGCTTTCTCTTGTCGGAGAAGCTTTTTTATTTCACCTTCAATTTTGAATGCCAACCTTGCTTTGTAGTCTCAATTGTAGGTCCTTACTTTTCATCACTTTGAATATTTCATGCCCATCTCTTCTGGCCTAAAATGTTTCCGTTGAGAATTCAGCTGACAGTCTTATGAGAGCCTCTCAGGGAAAGAGGCACCACAGGCCCTGGCGGGGAGCAGCCAGCAGACCCCTCTGCAAGGTGTGTACTGGTTCCCTATTTTTTTTTAAAGATCTTATGACGACTTCATCTGAGGCAGTTACGTCGGAAGAGGAGGTCAAATCTCCAAATAATACATAACAGCCCATTCTACCACCTTTCCCCAAAAATGAAGAGAAAGAAAAGACTGTTGAAATTGATTCTAAATATAAATGTATAAATTATTATTATCACAGCAACTGGTCAGAGACCATTTGGCAGACAATAACATCAGGTCATCTAACTGAACTCTCAAATGGAAGTATTTAAGCCCAGGGAAGTAAAGAAACTCACCCAGATTTATGTAGTAAATTTGTGGTGGAGCCAGAGCCAAAACTCAGCCTAAGGTTAAAAAAAAAAAAAAAACACTGTTTTAAAAAAATGCTTTCATGATAGCATTATGAAGAGTTGAGAATAAGACCATGAGAAATGGGGGAGGGGGGCTTTCTACATGTTCCATAAGTCTACCAGTTATTTTTAGAGTACAAAAGCATTTGCTTAATAAAAAGAGTGATAGAAAAATGTCTGTGGTTTAATTTTTTTTTTTTAAGATTTTATTTATTATTTTTAGAGAGGGGAAGGGAGAGAGGCAGAGAGGGAGAGAGACATCAATGTATGGTTACCTTTCACCTGCCTCCAGCTACTATGGATCTGGCTGGAGACCTGGCTTGCAACCTGGTTATGTGCCCTGGCTGGGAATCGAACCAGCGACTTCGTGTTTGCAGGCCATCACCTTATGCACTGAGCCACCAACCAGGGCATATGTGTGCCCTGACTGGTGGCACAGTGGATAAGCACTGGCCTGGGAACCCAAAGGTCACTGGTTCGATTCCCCCATCAGGGTACGTAACCAGGTTGCAAGCCAGGTCTCCAGCCAGGTCCGTGGCTGAAGGCAGGTGAAAGGCAACCATACATGGATGTTTCTCTCCTTCTCTTCCTTTCTCCCTTCCCGCTCTCTGAAAAATAATAAATAAAATCTTTAGAAAAATAAAAAGGGAAAACAAATAAAAGCATACGTGTTAGTAATACAGTCAGTTTATCAATGTTTCCCCCTATAGTATAATTTAATTCCCCAAATTGATTAGCAAAAGATTAATGAAGCTGCAATAAATGGACTTTTTTCTTCTACTAAATTTTTATTTCCTTTGTAAGCGTAGACAGGAAAATTGCCCGCACATATTCACAGGTATGACCACAATATTGCTTTGAAGGTCTGATGAGGAAAAATATGTGTGGTTAGTAGCATAGTGTTTGTATGTTTAGCTGAATTTTCAGGAAACTTAGGAGGCTGCACCGGGTGCAGAAAGAACTGATTAGATCTCTCACTCTTTTGGTGGTCATTTTTTCATCAAATTTATCTTCTGCGAACACTTCCTCCCACCACCCCCACTCCCCAAGGCTACAAACACTTTGTGAGGGCTAGCATATTCCTAGCAGGACTCCAGTCGTTAGAAGGAATAGAAAGGTGAAACTGTATGGTCCCTCCCTTCAGGAATTTAGCAATCAATGGCATTTCCATACAGGAGTCAAGGAAGTAACGGGTCTCTGAAGAAGGATGCATAATAAAAGAAAAAAGTCATGATGCAAACTACGTAGAAACCCTCCAAACCTTTAAGATCAAAATGTGCAGATTAAGGTGGGCATGGATGTTATGCTTATACCTGTGCCAAGACATGGGTGCCTGTGGTCACATTCCAGAATGAACTAGGCAGAAATGGAAGGTCCTATATTTGATTATTCCTCGTTATTTTTCAACTGCTTTCTAATGACGGCATGCTGTCTTTTCGATAAGAAGGTTTTAGAAAATACCAAGTGGCTGTTGATGACAAATTCGAAGCAGGAAAGTTTTCATTTTACCAAGGATCTGCTGATTTAACTGCGGATCAATCCACACTGGAAATTCTTTCCCAATGACTCGCAGAGCAGAAAAGCATGCGTGAGAAAAAAAGTGGTGTGTGAGGGAAGACTGAATAGACAATGACTAAGTAGATGTTGGGGAAGACACATCTAAGGTTTCAGAAACTGGGAGTCTGGGAACTAAATGAACAAAAAAGAGATTAACAGAAAAGGCACCTACATTTTTTTTTTTTTTTTTTTTTAGAGAGAGGGGAAGAGAGCGAGAAAGGGAGGGAGAGAAACATCAATGTGTAGTTGTTTCTCACACGCCCCCAACTGGGGACCTGGCCTGCCACCCAGGCACGTGCCATGACTGGGAATCAAACCAGCTACCCGTTGGTTTGCAGGACAGCACTCAATCCACTGAGCCACACCAGCCAGGGCACATAATTTTTATTAATGTTTATGTGCATGGAGTTCACAGAAAAGGAGTGAAACTCAAAGAAGCAATTCAGCTTGGGAATTTATCTGTTATTTTTAAAAAGGACAGGAGAGTTGGGCTTCAAGAGATGATAAATTATGGGGAAGTGAGAGGAAAATATATAAAAGAACTAATGGAAGAGAAGGGCTACGTTAGCCAGATCTGTTATGCAAACTCATCTCAGTGTCGCGCCCCCATCTTTCACGGTAAGAGTCACCTTTCTGTCCTTGGTGCTTGGTGGGCACCTTCCTCAAAGGGAAATTTATTCCCTGTTTATAGGCAGATGAGGAAAGGGCACAGAATTCTTCCTGCATCAGATTAGATGATTCATTCTCATTTGCCTTTAGCTCAAAATAACCCTTATATAGGTTGGGTAAAGTCAACCATTACAGCCAAAATAATAATAATAATAATAATAATCCTTATATCATATATGGGGGTGGCATATTCCGATTCCTTTCACATAATAATGATCATCTCCATCTTGTGAGTACCCCTCATGGGCCAGACACTGATTATGCACTTGTCCCCCCTTGTAATTATGGGATGGCCTGGCTCCTCTCTGAATCTTCAATAACCTGAGTTTGAGTCCGCTCTAGGGTTGGGTACTAGCTTTCAGGCGGGGGCATTTCCACCTTGAGGATGTTCGACGTAATAACTTAGTAAATGTGCAAGTGCGTGGGGAAAACTTGGTGCTCCTGGAAAATGGAATGGATTGTTGTTCTTGTGAAGCTGGGGCGTTTAAAGCTTGCCCAGTGACTGGGAGTGGGACCCCCTGTATCTCCACTGCCTGAAGCCTGAAGAGATGGCCACACCCAGCAGGTCTGGCACCGGACGGAGCCCAGCCTTGCATGAGAAATGTCAAATGTCAACTGTCCCAGGAGAGGACGCACAACCCAGCAGTCAAGAGTGAGGTCCCTGGAGAGAAAAAGAAGAAAGTACTGCAAGGGAGTCTTGTGGTTGCTGACAGATTTGTATGTCCACCCCCCTGACTTTCGGAGCTAATGTAACGGGGAAAGAGGCTCTGCAGAAACAGGAAGTCATGCAAGAGGGCAAAGCAATGCACGCACATACCTGTCCAAACCCTGAGCAGCTGATAACCCCTTGCAGCCTTACAGCAGGCTTTGAATATCGCTCAGTGAAGATTGGTGCGGATGCACCAAGGGGCCGCTGGTTGGGTGAGGCGGATAAGCCCAGGGCACTTTGGGGCTGAACCCGGGACAGAGACTCCGCAGTCCCCTGAGCCAACACCCGAGAGCCTTCCTGCCTCCCTAGGAAGTACCCAGGCTGGAAAGAATTGCATTGATTGTCATGCGCTCCTCAACCATGTTGTCTTCCATAAATAACAGTTACAAAATCAACAAACAACTGTGAACAATTCTCACACTGCTCTACATCAGTGTTTCTCAGTCTCAGCAGGTTCTAAAAGGATGGGCGAGTATAAAAAGTATCGGCATCAGGATCGCCACTCCAGACCCAGGAAACTTCCCCACCCCCAACCCTAAGCAGCCACTAATCTACTTTGCATCTCAACAGATTTCTCTGTTCTGGGCTTTGAAATGAACAGATTCACACAATATGTGGTCTTCCTGCAGCCTGAGAAAAGAACCTACAGCTGAGGGGTAGGGCAAGACCGAGAGGGGTTCTGCCCCTGCTCCCTCCTTCCTGGCCTCCTGCCCCCACGATTTCCAGCTGCCTGGCAGCCCCAAATCCTGCCCTCTGCCTCTCGACCCAGCGTACAAGAGCCAGCATGACAGAGCAGGCCCAACCCGGCCTGTCCTCACACTCACCCAGGGGGCAGGACTGCGGTCTGGAGATTGGGGTAGGAGAGGAGAAAACGTGGTACAACTCCCATCTGAGGACGGGATTGGGCCCAGGACCCAGAAGATAACATGCAATTACAATTTTGTAGATGAGGAGGCCCGTGAAGGGATTAATTTGAGGCAGCTGGTGTGGGTTTCGTACTATGCCCAGAAAACAAATTTCTAAAGGCCATGAAACTCCATCTCAGCGTCTGCTTTTTCAGAGTGCTCCAGCCGCTGGCTGGTGCGAGCCGGGTGTCCCAGCAGCTGACTCCCAGACCAAGATCAGAGTGCAGGGAGGTTACCCAGGGGTGCTCTTGGGGTCAGCGTCTGTGGCAGGGGGGAGGGGGGCAGCCCGTGGGGAGGCGGAGAAGCCCAGCTGTGACCTGGTCTCAAGGAAGGCCTCAGCTCACCCCGCGGGAGCTCTGAGCGACCCTTGTGGGGAATCTCCCAGGTGGCTGAGAAAGCCCGGCGTTTGTAACCTGGTATGCAGTGGTCCTTGCGTGCAGGCTGCCCCAAGAGGGGGCTTGACCTGTGGCCAGGTGTCCCTGTGCAGCCAAAACAATCCCTGAGAGGGCTGCCTGCAGGGGCCCGTCTGCCAGCTGCACCCCCAGAGGCTGCAGGCCGGTCCTTTAGTCTGAAGGGAGATGGGGAGAGGGGTGCATTCTAACGTCCACCGCAGTCCTTTCCCCCTGGGTCGGACTCTCCTTTGCTGGACCAAAGCTCCTTCCGGAAGACAGTGGAAGGAGCATCAGGGAGGCCACTTTGCATATCTCGCGGTGGGTGTGACAATCCGTGAAGCTCCCAATACCCTGGATGGGCAGACCGGGACCTGCTCAGACTCCCTGAGCCAGCGCTCTAAGAAAAGCGCCCCAGGCTTGTCATGCTGAGGAGAGCCTTGGGCAAGTACACAAAGTCACCGTCACTGTGCTGTTTGAAGTCTTGGTTCCAGAACTTCTGGCTGCACTGATGCGTGGGCCGGAGAAGAAACCCAAAGAGAAGGCGGGAGGGAAGAAGGGGGGTAGGGGGTAGGCTGAGGCCCAGAGGGGCCAATGCGGGGCAGGGCGGGGCAGGGCGGGGCAGGGAGAGGGACAAGGAGCAAAGTGACAGGGAGGGCACCAGTGAAACTCAAGCAGGACCCGGGTCTGGGGAAGCGGCAAGGGCACTGATATTGGGAAGACTTGAACCTCCTACCATCTTTCTCTCACCAAACCTCAACGCTGCTCAACCCACCTCCCGCCTGCTCCACACTGGCACCCACACAGCAGCACCCACCCTCCCGTCCAGAGGCGTTCAGTTTCGGACAACAAACCTCAGGCAGGCTTCCCACATTTCTAGAAGATTCTCTTCAATGCCCCTGGTCAACTCAGGCTCCCAGCCTTGCGGACAACCTTTCACCTGCGGTCCTCCGTCTTTATTCTTGGCAGATGGCCTTGCTTTTTATTTTACCAAACAAAAAACAAACCAAGGTAAAAAAAATCAACAGTGAATCAAAGCAGCTTTTCTGCACACTGTTATCCTTTACTTCTTTCGGCCTGTTTCAGGAGACCCCAGCCCCAGCCCTTGCACCTCTTCTCCTCTCTGTTGAACCCCCTAGGTGCAGCTGTCCATTCCCTCAGCAGGCCTGTGGGGTCCACACCACCTGTTTCCCTAGTCTAGCCTGTACGCCTTCCTTTCTTACCTGCAGGTTCCTACTTGATGGTTCCCCTGGCGCATCTCAGTGTAATGTAGCCCAAATAAAACTCTGAGTGTGCGTTCCGCAAACCCGGGGCCTCCCTGGTACACACGTTCCTCGCCTGTAGAATGAGTGCCAACCTGTATCTTCAGCTGTCAGGTGCAGAAAAGCATCCCCTGTTTATTAACCACCCTCTTCTTTGTTAGACTCTTCTTCCTATTATTATAAAAAAGTTAAGAAATGTGGCCTCATTAAAAATAAATACACCTAGATTCCCACTTCAGGGCAGATGGGTAGATGCAGTTTTTCTTATTCTTCCCGCTGGATGCTGGAAAGAACCCTAGGTTCCTGTGGGGCAGTAATAAAATACTTAATATTTGTGCCATCGGAATCTTGAAGCAATGCTGAAAGGACCATTTAAAGAGTTTATTTCTTTATTTTTAGAGAGAGGGGAAGGGAGGGAGAAATAGAGGGAGAGAAACGTCAGTGTATGGTTGCCTTTCACCTGCCTCCAGCTGTGGTCCTGGCTGGGGACCTGGCTTGCAACCTGGTTATGTGCCTTGATTGGGAATCAAACCAGTGATATTTGGTTTCGCAGGCCAATGCCTTATCCACTGTGCCACTAGCCAGGGTTGAAAGACCATTTAAAGCATTGAATACTTATATTAGAAAAGAGGAAAAGTGGCAGATAGGAATCTAAATTCCTATCTCAAGAACCTAGAAGATAAGAGCAAAATAAACTCAAAGAAAGTGGAAGGAAGGAAATCATAAAGATCAGATCAGATATCACTAAAACAGGAAAACAATAGAGTCCTTTGAAAATATGAAGAAAGTTGGCAACACTCTCTCAGGCTAACCAAGGGGAAAAAGATACAAATCACCAAACTCCAAATTAAGAAACTGGAACCATGATGATTTGCGTCAATGTTCGCATCAGCCCATGTAGGTTTCACTGGAGAATTGTACCACGTGTGTTGAAAGAAGAATTATTCTAACAAATCCTTCTAGAATAGAGGCTGTTTTTTTGAAGCCTGTTTAACTCTGATTCTCTGAACTTGATATGGTGAAGCAAAGGAACTAGAAAATCAAAAACACTTTTGAAAAAGAAGGATAAAGTGGGGAAAAGAAGAAGAAACGAGAGCTACAGTAGTCAAAACTGTGTGGTGCTGGGGGATGGAACAGCAAAGAATAATGGAACAGATTAGAGAACTGAGAGCTAGAACCCCACAAATATGCCTGGATGGTTTTTAACCAAGGTGCAAAATCAATTTTATGGAGAGTGTGCAATCTTTTCAAAAAATGGTGCTGAACATCGATAGGCAAAAAATTTAAAAAATATATCCACAACGTAAACCCCAATCTAAGCCTAATGGTTGATGGAAAATTAACTTAAAACGTATCAGAGACTTAAATGTAAGACTCAAAACTATAAAGCTTCTAGGAAAAAAAAAAATAAGAAAGACTTTAGGATGTAGGGCTAGGCAAGGAGTTCTAGATTTGACCCCAAAAGCACAATTGTTTGTTTGAAAGGAGGGAGGACTATGGAAAATGGTGGGTACAACATACTACATCCTGCATTCTCGATCAACAGAATGGCACCGGTTGGTTTAGGAAGGTCTCTGCATGTTTTAAGTATGAAATAGCAATGATTGATGAACCATTAACCAGCTCAACTTTAATAGGGCCAGTGAATAAAATATCGGATCAGTAGAGCAAAATAAATACAACTGATTTTTCTAATCATTGAAATCAAATATTTTAAGAACTAATAATCTGGGGAGGACTGACTGGAACGTATCATATAAGTGTGTCCTGTAAGAGAAGTCCTTAGATGACTCCAGGTTTAGATGATGTAAAAAGAACTTAAGATTGTCATTTAAGCCTCTGGGTCTGTCTTTCTTTCTTTCTTTCTTTCTTTCTTTCTTTCTTTCTCTCTCTCTCTCTCTCTCTCTCTCTCTCTCTCTCTCTCTCTCTCTCTCTTTCCTTCCTTCCTTCCTTCTTCTGAATATACTATTATGGTTGCAATTCTTTTTTTCCCCTTTTATTTTATTAAAAGCACAATTTTTTAGAAATTGAAAAGTAAGATTTCAGCAAAATAAAAGACTTCTGCTCTACAAAAGACTGGGGGGAAGAACAAGCCAAGCAGGGTGCGGGGATATTTGTAAACCACATGTCCAACAAAGGGCCAGTATCTAGACTATCAAAACAATGAATAGGTGGGACATGGCCAAAGTGCATGAATAGATAGCTAAAAACCACGGGAAGGGTTGAAGCGCCTCCATCCTTGCTCCTCCGAAAGCGAGTAAGAGGCTGAGAGAGTGGGGACACTGCCCACTTCCATCCGTCCTGCATCTGCTACCTCAGGCCAGATGCGACAAGGTGGCCATTAGAAATGGAAATTTCATTCGAAAGCCCTTAGACCATCTAAGAGAAAGGCTAATCACACTATAGCGGCATCCGGCATCCGTGGTACCACCTTTCCTTTTTCTAATTGTTTAACTTGAATTTTATTCTAATGTTGAGTGGGGGAAAAAAGCCTATCCCATAATGTTTACATACTACATGATTCCATTTGTTTAACATTCCTGGATGTGTGTTCCAAAAGGCAACATTACAGGCCATTATGGGAATAGAATTGTTCTGGAGCTTGACGGGATCAATGTTAATATCCTGGTTGTGATCATAAACTACAGTTTTGTGAGACATTATTGGGGAAAACTAGGTCAAGGGTACGTGGAACCGCATTGTATTATTATCTAAAATCCATGTTAATCTATGATTATTTCAAAATAAAAAGATTGATTTAAACCAACACCAATATCAATTTGTTTCCTATACACCAACATAACCAGTTGTAGTATTGAGAATTTTTCTATTTATTTGATTATTAGAGGTTGCAAATCTTTTCATGTAGGTAGGATTCTATTCTATTTCTTCTGACATATCCTTTGTCTATTTTTCTATTCAGTTGCCTTATTATTATTTTTGACATAGAGAAGCTCTTCATATCATGGACATTGTTGCATTGTATATGCTATTTATGAGGCTTTAAGATAAGAGCTGGTTTTCAAATTCTATTCATCAAATTTCAAAAATCTCAGCAAGTGAGTTGTCTGGTCATCTTGGACACAGATGTGTGAGGTCCCCACTGACATGCACCCCAGCAAGATGCATGGATCACCTCAACTTTGCTTGCTCACCCCACTTGAATACTACAGAAGGTAAGTAACTAAGCACAGATCTGAGCTACAGTCTGTCTGACATCAACCCCATAAAATATTATTTTTTAGTGTGTTATATTATTTTCAGTACCACTTATGCTAACTGCATATACAGGTGATTTGCATAGGATCAGCAGTGTGCTTATAAATAAGAGTGGCCATAGCTAATTTATTACTTCATACATTATTACTACGTATATTGTCCCATTTAATCCTCATCAAAACTCTAAAAAAAACAGGGGCATTATGATTACCCCCATTTTGTAAATGAGGAAGCAGAAGTTTAAATCTGTTAAATAACTTGTCCAAGGTCACAAAGCTAATAAATGACAAGAACCCAGCTGCCTGAGCTCCAAAACCCTGTGGAAGTGTTAGGCTTCTGGGAATTCTGGGGGGACCTGCTACAGATCATAACTGAAAATGAACAAAAATTGGTTCAAGAACGTACTCCTGGGAGGAGCTGAAATGGCAGTGAAGTCCTGGTTTTCTGTGCTGGGGGCAGGGAACTCCACCTTGGGCCTGTTATGTTCTTTTTAACAGAACTCGCATCCTAACCAACCATTTTATAACTAAGTCGAATCTCAAGACTCTGAGCCAAAACACCATGCCCACTACCTGGTGTGGAATGGGCATTTTCTCCAGCCCTGATAATTACCAGGAGGTGGGGAATCCACAGAAGGGAGAATTACATGGTCCTCCACAGGAGCAGGAGAAATCTAGAAAATCCCTGAGGTTATAAATGTTAATACTTTCCTGGGTATGAGTCAGAGGGTTCATTGAGAACATCAGAACGGTTTTATTTCTGAATAAGCATCAGAGCAGAGATAAGAACAGTTCTCTGACCTATGAAACACATAAAGGTTAATTCGTATACTTTTCCTAGGCGGGGATATGTAGGGGATTTTAAAATTATAATGAATTTTAATTTCTTTAAAAAAATTTTTTTGTGTGTGTGGTATTGATTACAATATTACAGTTGTCCCACCCTTCCCAGCCTGGACTGTCTCCATCTTGATGCATGGATGTGACCCCCAAAGACCAGGCTCCCTGCCTGGGGGACCACAGGGGCCCCGGGCAATGCAAGCTGCAGCCTTCCCTCACCCCTGGCTTTGCATTCTGGCCTCTGAGGATTGCCCTTATCTTTCTATTTTAAAAGGTGTGTTTAAATAATGATCCAGCATCTTAGGTGTTCTGCTGCTGGGGGAGTTGGGGAGGGGGGGGCGATAGGATTTGCCCTCTAGACATCTAGACATTCTTGTGGTCTATTTGCTTGCTTCCTTTCTGTTTTCTCTCCCTCCCTCCCCAGGGCCCTCAGTCTGCCATCCTTCCAGGATACAACACGGGTGTGCTCTGGGAAGCTTCCAGACTGAATCTCTGAAGTTCAGCATTCCCACCCCAGCCTAGCCCAGGGCTCCAGGTAGTATATCCATGGGAGAACTTTATAAATCTACTGGAACTAGGTAGCCAGACCCAGAGAGGGCAAGCACTCTGGTGGTAGGGCGCTAGAGAGGTCCAAGGGTCTCTCTTCATGGTGCAGAGCAGGAAACTGAGGCACAACATGTGAGGCTTAGCCTTTGAGCCAACCAGAGCCTGCTTTTCACATCCTGTCAAATAGCAATTTTTAAATAGCCGTTAAAGGCCACTATCAGTTAATCTAGGTATTACCTGTGGGAAGGAGACGCAAGGTGAATGGTGTACTCACCGTGAAACTCCTGTGGTGAGACTGCATTAGCCCGTGCGTGCTCTGTACTTGTTCAGAATTACCCTGAGCACACGGAGCGTCAGGAAAAAGCAAGCCCTGATAAAGGCCAAGGGGTATGAGTAGTTTCAGGACTCCTCGGTGTGCCCGCTGTCTTCAGGGGAGGGGACTTTCTGAAGGTCTTCCTGTGGCTTCCTCCAGCCCAGCTCCGCCACGCACAGTGCAGTTTCTCCAAAGCTGACCTTTGGGGTGGAGATCCTGCAGCAGAGGTGAATTCAAGGAATTCTCAAGGTGATTCAAACAATTCTTCCATGCAGCCTGCAGTGAAAAATCCATGCAGCCTAGGGTCGACCTTGGCCCCTTGTCTACTGCCTTAACCCTTACCCAGAAGGGGAACGGCCCCTGGGTAATCCCTGTGTTACAGGAGAATGAGGAGCAGAGGGGGACTTGCCTCACCTGCTGCCTCAGCAGCCCCAAGTCTGGTCTGATAGTCCTGCCAGGTGTCACGTCATCACAAGAAAACACCGTGTCAGTCCAGAAGAACAGTCCTCAAAATTTTGCGTATCCTTCCCACTAAAACAACTTGGGTTAACCGCCTGCTTCTGGTTGCCTCTCTGTTACTATCTGTTTCAGGAGGGAGTCCTGGTGCTGACAGAAAGAGCCCATAAATAACTCTGGGCGACTGCCCCAACTTTAGTTAATTGCCTTCCTTCATTTAGGAGTTTTACAAGATGAACAAATGGAGTCTGCAGCAAGATAAGGATTTGAGTCATAAGACCCCCTACACGTATCTAAGTTTGGGGAGTCATGTGCCCCCCAAACCCTGCCAAGAAAAGCTGGCCCCACCTTTACTTCCCAATCAATCTGTGACTTCTTCACCCCATCCTGCCAACCTTGTAAGTCCTCGGAACAAAGGACTTGCTCTCCTGGCCCTCTTGGCCCTTTGGCCCCTGGGCCCTGGCCACCCCAGGGTGAGCTTGCCACCCTGGCCTTTGGCCATTGTTACTTTTAATCTCCCATGCAGTAATAAATTTTGCATGCACACTAATAGGCTCGCTGATCCGTAGTTCTTTACTGCGTCTGTAAGAAGAACCAGGTTTCTTCCCTAACCCCTAGGGCACTGGAGAGCGGGCCTGTGGACCCCAAGACTTCACACTTCCGTGCCCACCGCGCCTCTGACCATTTAACTTCTGGGCCCCCCTCCTTCCTCCAGGTGCTGCCTCCCTCAGTTACAGGCAGACCTCTTCTCTCCTCTTGCATTGGGTCATGTTCAGTCTCTTTGCAAACTTGATGAGTCAATGTCATGGTCATTGCTGCTGCCTATTTCTGTGTGAGGCAGAGGCCTAGCAAAGCAGGACTTGTCCTGAGTGTCCACCGGGCTGTGCGAGGTGCACAGCTCATGTCTGCCCGCACTGTGCTCCCTCCTGTGAAGAGGGCAGGAGAGGTGCGTGGTGAATTCGGGGCTCCCTCAGAACATCCCCTCCAGCCAACTTCGAGGAAATCCTTTTAAGTCAGGTGTTTGTTCTTCCGAAGGAGGGTGTTTGTCTTTCTCTACTCTTAGCCCCACTCCTGCTTATCACACTTGTGGTCTGCCAGCTTCTTGTGTCTCTGCACTGTCCTCATTGGCTCCTCCCGCTGACAGGGAGAAGATAGGGATTACCACCTCTGGAGAATGTCTGGCTCACCCCACCCTGCTCTGGCAGCCTGGAGAAAGGAGGGGTGACACCCACTGGGCTTCACAGAGGTGGCCCAGCCTCAGGTTCTGCTCCCCACTTCCGCCTTGCCCCTAGTTTTGAGGTTCGCACCCCTAGTCCCCTGCACTGAGTATCTGCACCCTTGTGGTTTTCTCCCCTTGGCCCTACTGTGGGGTCACCAAGACCACCCCAACCCTTTGCGATTTCAGGGCTGGATACCGACCACCTTGGGAAACATGGGCGGCCCGAAAGAACAGAGCTTGGCTGGAGGGCCACCTTCCCTCTGAGATAAGAACTGAAAGCAAGGGCTCCCTTTGATGAGGCAGAAGGTTTGAGGTGTGAGAACTCCCCAAGCTCGGCTTCCAGTCCCACCCGGACACTCACCACATGGGTGACCTTGGGCAAGTGGCTTCCTCTGCCAAGCTGGTGCTATGTTCCATGACCTACGTGTGACCGTGGACCCCTCCTGGGGCTGTGGTGGGGAGTAATGGTGAGGTCACTGGGTTCCTAGCGCAGGGTGGGTGCTGGGCAAATAGCCGCTTTTCCCATAATGGTGCAGGCTGTCTGCGACCCCTCTCTGCTGAGAATCGATGGAGTTGGTATAGAAGAAGCTGTACTAACAAACTCATAGAAGGCCCAGGTATTGAATACTTCCTTATAAGCATTTTGTGGACATCAGCAGTTGCAGGTCCTGCTTACCCCCGGAATGGCCCTGACCCCAAGGAATTGGACAAGGGTCAGCAACTCGTATCAGAACCAGTGGAAGCGTGGCGTGCAGGTCCTGTTCCTAAATTTCAGCAGTGAAGCTGTGGAGGGAACCGTTGAAGCAACATGATGACACATACAGTAGAGAACACGGAAGTCACCAAGAGCAGAGAAAACCTCACATCATGAAAATTCCTTAGTTCCCTTCTTCCCATGGTTCCCCTCTGTGCCCCGGGCAGGATGCCCGAGCTGCTGATATGGTTTAGGAGGCATGAGCCGCTCACCTTCCCAACTCCTAAATAGACCTCTTTCCTTTTTTTGAAATGAAATATGTATGCATGTGTTTATTTATTTATTTTTAGAGAAGAGGGAAGGGAAGGAGAAAGAGAGGGAGAGGAAACATCAATGGGTAGCTTCTCTCACATTCTCAACCTGGAACCTGACCTGTCACCCTGGCATGTGCCATGATGGAGAATCAAACCAGCGACCTTTCAAAGGAGCAACCTTTCGGTTCACAGGCCGATGCTCAATCCACCGAGCCACAACCAGCCAGGGATGCCTTTCTTTTTTTGATTAGCACCTGCCTCGTGCATCTGGCTTTCTTCGTGGCAGATGAACCTTCGTTTCCATTACAATTTCAATAGCAATGTGCTGTAAGTGCAAAATATTTACCAGATTTTAAAAAATGCATATGCGATTGGAAATGCAATATCTCATTAATAATTTTCCATTAATTACGTGTTGAGATGGTAATGTTTTTGGAAGTGTTGGGTTTAATAAAATTGGGAAGCCCTTAATACAGTCCGAAAAGGGCACCTCAGTTCTCAAGCCTAGTTGAGGGTCTGACTTCAAAAGCCACTATCCATTCGGAATTGGGGAAGGAAGTCCGTGCAACCCCAGTAGTTAAGTGCCCAGCTTCCACATTCTTTTCAAACCCTGACTTCAGCAACGTGTTCTAATCTCAGACACGAGCTGAGAACACCCCCAGCTCACAGGCCAATGGGTTGAAGAGCAAAAGAGCTCCTGACTGAATTGTATATGGCCCGTCTGGCCCAGGGCCAGGACATTGCTTCCCACCTGTCTGAGCTGCAATCTGGGCCCAAGCAGTTCATGTGACAACCACAAGGGGCGCCCCAAGACTTCCATTAACTTCTAGGCCTTCCTTTCCTCGCAAGGGAGCTTGCGAGAACACCTGTCAACCATGGTCTGACGACAGCCATTCTACTCTCTGCTACCCAGAGTTTCCTGTCTTCAGATCCCACGTATGAGTGTTTGTCTTTTCTCACGTTTTTGTATATGCAGCATAGATAGATTTCACTGTACTTTAAAATAAAACACACTGAGGAAGACACCAAAACACACAGGTGAGCTTTAGAATGTGACAAACTGTTGCCTAATTTGCATCCTCAGCGCTTCACGTGAAAAGATGTGACAGTCCAGGAACTCTGACCGTGTTGGTGGGTGTATGACTTCCACAAATGCTGATTCCTTTGTGGGACCCAGACATGCACCTTCACTACGGCATATGTTCTGGCTTCAAGGAAACACACCCTTTTAGCCTCTTTTGCAAGCAGGTTCAATTGGCTTCGCGTTGTTGATTTACAAAACCTTCATCATTAACCTAACACGCTTTCGAAAAGGGGATTGTAAACCAAGTTTCCATTTACGCTTTTCAAAGTATAAAAAGATGTGCCTCCTTGCGTCCAATTCATAACCGAGAATATTCCAGATTTTGCCTGAAGTGAACACTCTCCCAGCCCTGAACTAACCTGAGGTCTATTTACCACGTGGAATTCGGACGTTTTGAAGCAAGCCTGGTGTCAACATGCAGCTTTGTGTTTTCTCTTTTAACAAGACTTTCTTTCTTTCTTTCTTTCTTTCTTTCTTTCTTTCTTTCTTTCTTTCTTTCTTTCTTTTCTAGAGAGGAGAAGGGTGACATCGATCACTTGCCTCTGGTAGGTTCACGGAAAGAGGGCTTCTTGCTGATCCACTCTTGTTTTGCCAATAGTTACCTCTGACTACGGCTGCAATTTCATATTGTCCAAGTTTTCAGTGATAAAACTTCAGAGATTCTGAATGCTAAGAAATTAGGCGGTCAGATGTTTCTTTTAACAGCCTTTGCTATCTTTGTCACTGATTGGGAACACGTGCCACATTGAGGGGAGGAGAGCAGATTTAAAATTTTTATTTAATTAACTTGTTTATTTATTTATTTATTTTCAAGTACCACACCATTGTTCATGTCCATGGGTCATGCACATATGTGTTTTTGTCTAAACCCTTCACCTGCTTTCAACCAGTGCTAACCGCCCCCACCCTTGCAGCTGTCAGTCTGTTCCATGTTTCTGTGACTCTAATTCTATTTTGCTTGTTAGTTTATTTTGTTCATTACATTTCAGTCATTAGTGAAATCATATGGTATTTGTCTCATTGACTGGCTCATTTCATTCAGCATAATACTTTCCAGTTCCATCCATGCTATCGTAAGAGGTAAGAATTCCTTTTTGACAGCTGCATAGTATTCCATTGTATAAATGTGCCACAGCTTTTTTTATCCACTCATCTACTGCTGGACACTTAGGCTGTTCCCAAATCTTGGATATCGTAAATAACTGCTATGAACATAGAGGTGCATATATTCTTTTGAATTGGTGTTTCAGGATTCTTTGGATATATTCCCAGAAGTGGAATCACTGGGTCAAAAGGCAGTTCCATTTTTAATTTTTGGAGGAGACTCCATTCTATTTTCTGGAGTGGTTGCCCCAATCTAACTTCCCACCAACAATTCACTAGGGTTCCCTCTTCCCTACATCCTTGCTGTTTGTTAATTTATTAATGATAGCCATTTGGCAGATGTGAGGTGGTATCTAATAGTGGTTTAATTTACATCTCTTTGATGGCTAGTGATGTTGAACATTTTTTCATATGTATATGGGCCTTCTGTATGTTCTCCCTGGAGAAGTGTCTGTTCAGATCCTTTTTTAATTATTATTTTATTTTATTTATTTTTTAGAGAGAAGGTTAGGGAGGGAGAAAGAGAAGGAGAGGAACATCAATGTGTGGTTGCCTCTCACTTGTCCCCAACTGGAGACCTGGCCTACAACCCAGGCATGTGCCCTGACCTTGAGTTGAACTGTGAGCCTTTGGTTCTCAGTCCAGTGCTCAATCCACTGAGCCACACCAGCCAGGGCCCTTTGCCCATTTTCAATTGAATTGTTTGTCTGCTTGGTGTTGAGTCATATAAGTTCTTTATATATTTTGGTTAATTAAACTCTTGTCCTTGGCAAATACAGTCTCCCATACAGTGGATTCCCTTTTATTCTGCTGATAGTTCCCTCAGCTGTGCAGAAGGTTTTAAATTTGATATTATCCCATTTATTTATTTTTCCCTTTGTTTCTCTTGCCCTAGGAGATATATTGGCAAATATATTGCTATGTGAGATAACTGAGATTTTACTGCTTTTGTTTTCCTCTAGGGTTTTTGTGGTATCACAACTTACATTAAGTCTTTTATCCATTTTGACTTTATTCTAGTGCATGGTGTGATTTGGTGGTTTAATTTCTTTTTCTTTTTCTTTTTTTTGCAAGTACTTGCCCAGTTCTCCTAACACTATTTATTGAAGAGACTGTCTTTACCCCATTGAATGCTATTGCTTCCTTTGTCAAATATCAATTGGACATACAAGAGTGGGTTTATTTCTGGGCTCTCTAGTCTGTTCCATTGATCTATGTGTCTGTACCAGTACCAAACTGTTTTGATTACAGCAACCTTGTAGTATAGTTTGATATCAGGTGTTGTGTTCCATCCAACTCTGTTCTTCTTTCTCAAGATTACTGAGGCTATTTGGGGTCTTTTTTGGTTCCATATAAATTTTTAGAATATGTCTTCTAGATTTGTGCCTTTGGTATTTAAATAGGAATTGTGTTGAATCTATAGATTGCTTTGGGTAATATAGACATTTTAATGATGTTAATTCTTCCAATCCAGGAGCACCGTATATGCTTCCACTTATATATATCTTCCTCAATTTCTTTCTTCAGTATCCTACAGTTTTCTGAATACATATATTTTTTTACCTCCTTGGTTAAACTTACTCTCAGGTACATCATTTTTTGTTGTTGTTGCAATAGTAAAGGGGGTAGTTTTTCCAGTTCTTTTAGGTTTAGGGTAAATTGTTTATTTGAGGATTTTCTAACTTCTTGAGGTATCCCTGTAATGTTACTAACTTCCCTCTCAAGTCTTTCACTACGTGCCAGCAGTTTGGGGTTGTTGTGTGTTCATGTTCACTTGTTTCTTGGTACTTTTTAGTGATCTCCTTGATATCGATGATGACTCATTTATTTAATAACATACCATTTAGATTTTATATATTGGAATGATTTTGAGGGTGTTTTCTTTAACTGAGGTTGATTTCTAGTTTCATACCATTGTGATCTGAGAAAATGCTTGATAGGATTTCAATTTTCTTGAGTTTGTTAAGGCTTAGTTTGTGTCCTACCGTGTGGTCCAATCTTTGAGAATGACCCACGTTCACTTAAGAAGAATGTGTAAAAAAAAAAGAATGTGTATTCTGATGCTTTGGTATGAAATGTTCTGTGTCAACTAAATCCATTTGATCTAGTGTGGCATTTAAGGTTGTGGTTTCCTTGTGGATTTTATTTGTCTGGAAGGTCTATCCAATGGTGACGGTGTGGTGTTAAAAATCCCCTACAATAACTTTATTTTATTGATCACTTCCTTAAAGTTCACCAAGATTTTCTATATATATTTAGGTGTTCCTATGTTGGGCACTATTTGTTCATGAGGGCTTTATTCTCTTGCTGGATTGATCCCTTCACTATTATGTGGTAGAAACCTTCTTGTCTCATTTTATGGCCTATGTTTTGAAGTCTATTTTGTCATCTATAAGTTTTACTACCCCAGCTTTTATTCATTTCCGTTCATATGGAATAGTGTTTTTTCATCCCTTCACTTTCAGCCTGTGTAAATCTTTTATTCTGAGGTGCCCTCTTGTAGACAGCACATAGTATATATGGGTCATGTTTTCTCATCCATTTAGCCACCCTATATCTTTTGATTGGGGTATCTAATCGATTGACATGTAAAGTTACCAATGGGTACTTGTTCATTGCCATGTTTTTTCTTTATAGCTATATTCCTCTCTTAGTCTATTACCTTTTCTTCTTAAGCAGTCCCTTTAACATCTCTTGCAATGCTGATTTGGTGGTGTTGATGAACTCCTTTAGCTCTTCTTTTCTGGGAGGCTCTTTATTTTGCCTTCAATTTTAAACGCCAGCCTTGCTGGATAGAGTAGTCTTGGTTGCAGATCCTTGCTTTTCACTACTGTGAATACTTCATGCCAATCCCTTCTGGCCTGGAGTGTTTCTGTTGAGAATTTAGCTGTTAGTCTTACCGGAGCGCCCTTGTAGGTAATCGATTGTTTCTCTCTTGCTGCCTTTAAGATTCTCTCTTTGTCTTTAAACTTTACTATTTAGATTATAATGTGTCATGGTGTGGGACTCTTTAGATTCATCTTGATTAGGACTCTGTACTTCCTGAACTTTTGATTTTTTCCCTCACCAGGTTAGGAAAGTTTTCTGTCATTATTTCTTCAAATGGGTTTCCTGTCCCTTGCTCACGTCCCTATGATGCAGATACTGTTATATTTCATGTTGTCCCAAAGTTTCCTTAAACTATCTTCATTCTTTTTAATATTTTTTTTCTCTTTGTTTCTCTGAGTGGTTGTTTATTTTCTTCCAAATTGCTGACTCAATCCTCTGCTTCATCTAGCCTGCTTTTAATTCCTTCTAATGTATTCTTCATTTCAGATATTGTAATCTTCATTTTCAACTGGTTCTTATTCATGGTTTCTATGTCTTTTTTCATGCTGATGTAGTTCCCACTAAACTCTTCATAATTCTCACTAAGGTCCTTGAGAGCTTTATAACCATTACTTTGTCAATAAATTGCTTTCCTCTATTTCATGGAGCTCTTTTTCTGGGGATTCCTCCTTTTCTTTGATTTGGGGGTTGTTTCTGTTTCTCCCCATTTTACCTGATATTATTTTTGTTTGTTTGCTTCTATGTATCAGATTATCCCTGCTTTGACTCTGTGTCCTCATGGGGTGGTCTTCCATGGTAGGAGTCCTGTAGAACTCAGCGGTGCAGTCTCCTTGATTTCCTGAGTTGGATGCTCTAGAAATACCCCTTGTGTGGGTTATGTGGGCTCAACTGTTATATTTGGGCCTTGATTGTTTTGGGCCAATTCTTTGTTGAGTTCTCCCCTCAAGCTGGCTGACTAATAGACTCAACCCTCAGCCCCCACATTTTGTATGCTGTCACATAGGTGCTGACAGCAAAACAAAACAACAAGAAAACCAAACCCACACAAAGAAAAAACAGCAACAAAATCAATGACAAAAGAGCAAAGAATAAGTGACAAATAGCCAAGAATAAGTAACATGGAAAGAGAAATAGAATATTATAAGAAAAAAGATATGAGAAGACCAAAAAGAGAAAAAAATGATTATGAGAGGATAGAGGGAGAAGAAACAATACGTGTAGGAATAGAAGCAAGGAATTGCCACCAAAGAACAAAGAATGGGGGGAAAATATTTTAATATAAGAAAAGGAAGGAAGAAGGGATACTCAAATAAGAAATGGGAAGAGTAAAACAGGAGATTTGAAGGACAAAAAAATAGAGAAAAGCTAAGAAAAAATGGAAGAAAAAGAAAAAAATCATAACAAGCTATGCAAAAAAATCATGAAAAGAATGAAATGGAACTGGTCTAGAAGAGTTTAGCACCTGCTGGGCACTCCTTCTGGATAGGAATCTGATGTGTTTTAAAGCTGCTATGTAAGTCAATAGCAGATGCCGTTCACATCTGGCTGCAGACAGCCAGTTTGAAGCTACAAGTGCCCAGGGGTGGGTCAACTAACATTGAAGGCACCATAGGGTCCACCTCCAGCTGCCTATGCCTGTGGTCCTGCCATTTGTCTGAGTGTAGCCACTGACTGGCCTATTTTTGAGAGGGCTGCTGGGGGCATCTGGAGGGTGGGGCTGCTGGATCCCCTGTGCAAGGTGCCATTCAGACTTCAGAGAAGATGGTGGGTGTGTCCTCTGTCCCCATGCTGCACATGGGAGCCTGTCGGGGATTATTTCCCTGAATTCAAACAGGACAACGCCCCTAGTAGGAAAGTGGGTGGGGCCTCCAGAGCCCAGAGGTGAGGCCTGCTGGAAACTGGGAGGGCATTCCTAAGCTCTCCAGTGATGGGGAAGCATGAGTCTGGTTCCTGGAAAAGCGTATGGAATGGCCATGCCCTAGAGACAGTCTCTAACACCCCTGAGTTTGCTTATGTTGCTGTGTCTCCTCAGCAGGGGTAAGATGCAGGTTAGGGGAAAGTACGAAGGAAAAAAAAAGAAAGATGCAGTGTGAGGCAAGGTCACAGAGGGTCCAGAGGGTCAGGTGAGCTGTTTCCCACCGGGCAGGGGTCATTGCTTTCCCCATAGGAAGGGCTTGTTCTTCTCAAGAAGAATGGCCGTTGTGGTATGCAGGTACGTCCTTGCACTGGGAACCCAGCAGTTATTCCCACAGGCCTCTCCCCAAAGCCTCCTACGCCAGGCACCTCGTGCAGCTCCAGAATGCGCTGCAGTCCCTTCTCCCAAGCCCAAAATGAATGGCTGTGAAAGCAAAATCTGTGCATTGGCCCCTTAGAAAAAGAAAGGAAAGAAAACTGTGGCTTAGGCTCCAGTAGTCTCTCTCTCTCTCTGGTGGGGGAAAACCCTGTGGCCTTTCCCCACTGGATGCCGTGTGGCCATTGACCCCAGGACTGGGGCTCTGCTCTTAGGAGCCCAGCCTTGGGGACAGGCTTCACTCCTGTCACGGGGAAGCGCCCACAGCCATGCCATGACCTTGGTCCGCTACCAGTAAAGAGGTGCTGGCCCCTTTTGTGTCCCTGACCTTCCTACGGGCCACGTGGTGGCTTCTGTCTGTCCTCAGTTAAATATCTCCTCTTCAGGTACTGTTTAGCTGTTTATCAGGTGGATGCTCCTCTCTTTATTTTTATTTTCAGTTTGGCTCTGAGAGGCAGTGTGAGACAAAGCCATCTTGCCTTCCGCTTTCTGTTTCTTAATGAGTCTGATTAAAATTTATTAATCTTGTTGCCCTTTTTAAAGAGCAACTTGGGTTTGTTCATCATTTTGTATTTTTTAGACTCTATTTCATTTACGTCCTCTCTGATCTTTATTATTTTCTTCCTTCTACTCACTTTGGGCTTGCTTTGCTGTTCTTGTTCTAGTTCTTTTAGGCGTAAGGTTAGATTGTCTGTTTGAGCGTTTTCTTGCTTCTTGAGTAAGGTCAGTATTGCTATGAGTTTCCCTAATAAGACTGCTTTCACTGTGTTCCCTATATTTTGTGTTGTTGTGTTTTTATTTTTATTTTGTGTATTGGCCCTTAAATAGTGCTCCTAGGTTTGTAGGGGACTCCTGTCTCTCCCTGATGGACAGAATCCCTGCTGATTTTTTATAGCTAGATGTGATGTGGGCACCTCTTCCTGGCTCTGATGCTCTGCGCTGGGGAGCCTGGTGTGGGGTTGAGACCCTGTACTACTGCAGAGACAACTTTGCCGCTGAGATAGCTCTCTGGGTTCTCAGCTAGCAAACAGTAGGTGTGGGGCCAGCCCTTTTTGTGTCTCTGCCCTTTTATCAGTCTTCATGTGGTCACCGCTCTAAATCCTTGGTTATAAGACTTCTGTTCAGCTAGTCTCCAGTTGGTTATTCAGGCTGATTGTTCTCTATTTTAGCTGTAAGTCCAGGTTGGTCCTGGGAGAACGTGAGGGTAGCCTTCACCTGTTCGATGGCCATCTTGAGTCTGTAGGGTTTTGTTTTGTTTTAATATAGCAAAGAAAATAGTTCAATGATACCTAAAATGTTTTATCCAAAATACTTCTGGAAGCCCTGGCTGGTGGCACAGTGGATAAGGCGCAGGCCTGCAAACCCAAAGGTCACTGATTCAATTCCCAGCCGGGGCACATAACTAGGTTTCAAGCCAGGTCTCCAGCCAGGTCCTTAGTTAGAGGCAGGGGAAAGGCAACCGTACACTGATATCTCCCTCCCTCTTTGCCTCTCTCCCTTCCCCTCTCTCTGGAAATAATAAATAAAAATCTTTTTTAAAAAAAGATAATTTTATAAAAACCCAAACTCACCAAGGAAGACATACAAAGGGCCCAGAAGCATATGAAAGAATGCTCAACATCACTAGCCATCAGAGAGATGCAAATTAAAACCACAATAAGATACCACCTCACCCCTGTCAGAATGGCAATCATCAACAAATCAACAAACAACAAGTGTTGCCAAGGATGTGGGGCAAAGGGAACCCTGGTGCACTGTTGGTAGAAATGCAGGCTGGTGCAGCCACTGTGGAAAACAATATGGAGTTTCCTTAAAAAACTAAAAATGGAACTGCCTTTTGATCCAGCAATTCCACTATTAGGACTATAGCCGAAGAATCCTGAAACACCAATTCATAAGAACCTATGTACCCCGATGTTCATAGCACCGCTATTTACAATAGCCAAGTGCTGGAAACAGCCTAAGTGCCTATCCATGGATGATTGGCTCAAAAAACTTCGGTACATTTACACAATGGAATACTACACAGCAGAAAGAAAGAAAGAAAAAACTAACCTTTGCAACAACATGGATAGAACTAGAAAGTATTACGCTTAGTGAAATATGCCAGTCAGTGAAAGACAAATACCATATGATCTCACCCATTACAGGACAACAATGAAAAAAAACAAACAAGAAGCAAAACAGAACCAGATATATGAATACAGTGAATAGACCTTCCTTGGGCAGGGGGAAAGGGGAAAGGGGGACGGGGAGGAAGAGGCAAAGAAGGGGAGCAGTTTAGTCAAGAACCTAGTATGGAGGGACCATGGACATGGACAACAAGTGGGATTGACTTTGTGGGGGAATGGGTGGGTGGGGGAAGGGGACAGAGGAGAATAAAAAGGGGATGGATATAATATAACAACAATAAAATTAAATTAAAAATAAAAAACAAAACCCAGAAAACAAAATATTCTTGGAGTTCTTTGCCTGGTCCTATTTCATTGTAGCAAAGAATTTTTTTTTTTTTTTTTTTTTTATCACTATTGAGTAGAATCTATGAAACAAGCCTAGGAAATTGTAATTTACATTTTTAACATGATGTAAAAGTGTAAATATTAGCACAGAGGGAAATAGGAAATGGTGCTTATTTTGTTTAGAATGAATCATTTTCAACTTTCCAGTTTTCTATATTTAACCGTTTCTTCCCTTAGGGGGAAAAGAGGAAAGAGAAACTTCTTCCTTGTTCCGAAATCTCACACGTTGGTTTGACTTGTTGATGGCAAAACAGCCTTCAGATGCATGCTTGTTCCTCAATATCCAATCTTTGACCAATTCTGTTTCTTTACTTAATTATTATTTTTTTTAAGTGAAACCCCACTGGCTTTCGCCACTTTTCTCAGGATTCCCTCTGCAGGCTCTGAGCAAGTGGGGTGCTCCGGAGATTTCACCAGGGCTACCAGACAACAGGGGAGGAAAAATCACTTTCCCACTACCCTTCTTGAAGAAGTTTTTCTTGACTGAAACCCCATAATAAAATACAGATTAAAAACAGAAAAACTGAAGATTGATCATGAACGTCAATACCTCACGTATACATGGGAGATACCCAGCGAAACACGGCTTAGGACACATAGCAACTCCTCAAGGTGGCTTAGAATTCAGGCTTGAATACCAGCTCACTGGGGAAACGGCGGAGGGATGTGCATGATTTTTAGAGCAGATGAATGGGCCCTCAGAAGAACGGATGAAGAGGTTTGATAGTTGGTGACAAAGTTGTCTAGGCGTGGTGTCAATTTCTAGTCTCCTATGACAAGAGTTGTTTTCCTGGCTGATGAAACTCCCCGGGAAGGGATTTATGACGATTGAGTTGTTTTTGGAGGATCTGCATTTAGGCAGGTGGGAGGAGTTACCTTGCATTTGCTGTTTTTTAAGTGCTTTCAGCTCAAAATCATCAGAATGCCAAAGTAGCATACTTTGGAGGTGGCATGTTCTCCTACCCTTTATAGGAAACATCTCGGGCTGCGGGTGAGGCCGGAGGGGCTAGGAAAAGGCGGGATGAAGGCCGGTGAGTTGGGCGTAGACCCTGTAAACCGAAAGGTCCCTGGATGGGTCCCAGTCACAGGACGTGCCTGGCTTGCAGGCCAGGTCCCCAGCTGGGGGAGCGCAAGAGACGACATGGACACGCCTCTCCCTCTCTTTCCCCTTCCTTTCCCCTCTCTCTAAAAATGAATAAATACAATCTTAAGGAAAACCCTATAAACAATGGGTGGTAGGAATGGAGCAGCACCCAGAGTGAGAGGGTTGGGGACGGTGGACAGGGATTCAGGAAAGGAAAGGTCCCCAGGGCAGAGCCTGAGGTCCCTTTAGGAGGCGGTGGGGCTAGAAGGATGGGAAGGATCTCGGGAGCCAAACGTGCCACCACGCAAAGCCCCAGCAGCCCCCTCCTGGGTCATTTCTCAGGGTGGTGTCTGCAGCCTGTTGAGGGACTGGCTCCCTCCACTCCGAAGAGCGGGCTCGTTCCCTGCTCGCTATAAAATGTCACATTGTTCGAGCCCTGAGTTCCTCTCTTACCACGCAACCTCCTTGGTGTGCAGGTGTCCGCCTAGCCCACAACATCTCCGTGTGGGGTTGGGGAGGAACGGGAACTGACACCAATGGGCCTCCGGCTGGGCCATGAGTCACAAAGTCCTGTTTTCTGCCAGCGTCTGTGGAGTGGAAAGTCTTAGCTGCTTAGTTGCTAGGAGGGTCACAGGACTTTGAATCCCAGACCTGCTCGCGCGGTGAGAAGGGAAACCGCTGGCTGGGAGATGCTCTGGGGGCAGCCGGGGTGCTCGGCGCCCACTGGGAAGCTCAAGGGATGTGGTCATGTGGAGGCCAAGCTCACAGGCCGGATGGGCCTTGACCACCAGTGAGCAGAGCCCTGGGAGCATTTAAGTCAGCAGTTTGGTTCTAGAAAGCTCTCTGGCTTCAGGGTGGAGAACAGTCCGTCACTGGGCTAAGTGACAAGAGGTATGAAGGGACACAGAGAGGCATCGGAGGCTGTACAGGCCCCACTGGACACAGAGACAGGGCAATCAGGTCACAGAGGCAGCCACTGACATGGAGTAGACAGGATTGTCCAGGAAGCGAATGTGACCACAGGAGAGAAAGAGCGTTGGCCGGATTCCTCAAAGGAGCACTCGGGAAAGAGGGAGGGGAGTCGAAGGCGCTGAGACCAGGGACAGACAGGGAAGGAAGCCCGAGGTGAGCTCCCCGAAACGCCCATGGGTCGCTGAGCCTGCAGCACAGCCGTCCCAGGCCATGGCTTGGTCCTGGCAGGGCCATGACAGGACTGAGGACGGGGCACAGGACTGGGGGCCTAGGACTCTCAACACACAGGACACCCCTGCAGGACTCCCACAGTGACCAGAGAGCTCAGACAGTGCTGGGGCACAGAAGGCCAGGTGGGTGGCCGGGAGGAGCCAGGAGAGGCTTAGAAGCGGTCACGATCATTTCATCAACGGTCGCTGAGGGTGTCCCAGGACCAGACCCCAGCTAGGCCCTGGCTTAGGGACAGCCCAGGAGTAGTATTTGCCTTGAACGTACATCAGTTAGGAAAGGCCACGGTGCTAGAGGTGAGCATTGTGTGCAGAACCAGTAGGCTGGGGCAAGGGGTAGGAATGTGTCCTGAAGGGGGCCGGTCCCAGCTGGGCGCCCGTGCACCTGCAGCAATGGCAGCAAGCAAGAATGTGGAAGGGCACCTGGCCAGTCTGCCTGTGATGCACGTCACTCGGGGTAACTTGACAAAAGGGCATGGAAGCCACTAAATGCCTTGAACAAGAGAGGTGCAGAAAAGCATCATTATCCAGCACCCACTAGGTGCTTTCCATGCCAAAGTTTCTCAAACTCAATGTTCTTACCAATCTCTGGAGAATTCCATCAAAATGCAGTCAGATTTAGCAGGCCTAGGGCGGGGCCCTAGGTCACAGCTGGGACCACCCGGAGGGGAGAAAAGCTGTAACTCAGTTCCTCTGGGCCCCAGTGCCGTCCAGTGAGTAAAGTGGGCTCCCTTTCACGCGGGAAAGCTGATATTTCGTGGGTTTCCTCTGCCTTCCTAAAAGCATGCTATTAAAGAGAGCTGCACCGTTCCCTGAGTTCCATCTAGGAAAATACACAGTCCCCAAATCATCTCTCCCACCAGGCCCCTCTTGGTCTGCGCCCAGGCTCCTAACAGTTGTCTAGGTCAGTGAATTCAAATCCTTTCGTGGTCAGCTGGCCTTCAGCGTGGAGCCTCTGAGCCTGCCTGCAGCAGCATCTAAAGATAATCTACCTCACAGGAAACCAGACACTATTGGCTAACTTTGCAAATAAAGATACCCTCAGCGGGATGAAAGGGGAAATGCTCTGTAGCAGAGTCCGCGTGGGACAGGGTGACTGGCACTTTCAGAAGTTCCTGTCTCAAGCCCAGCCCAGGTAGGAGCAGAGGACTCCATCCGCACCTGTGGGCGGGAGATCAGCACCTATGGGCGGACGCATGGGGCGGGGCCCTGTGGTTAGAGGTCAAAGTGGAATCATGATGCTGGTTTGCTTTTCATGCCAGCAAGAAAGACCATTTATCTGAGGATTTTTCAGCCTAAATGTCCAAGGGGCTTAATGAGTGTGGGGTGAGGGTAGGGGGTGGGGGGTAATGAGTAATTAGATAACTTATGATATGCTCAGCATAATAGAATATGATCAGAAGTATTAGTAAGGGCATGGAGAAATGCTCATGATTTGACATTAACTAAAAAGAAGCATCATTTAAAAGCACATCTGAATGATATTGTAGAATTATTGTTAACGTTTTAAGGTAAGAAATAGTATTGAAGTTATTCTTTTAGAGACTTGCACTTAGCTATTTATGGGTGAAATGCTATGATACCTGGATCTATTTTGAAACAATCTGGTAAAACGTGACATGGGGAATAGATGGAAATATTGACTGTGAGATGCTCATTATTGCAGTTGGGTGGTGAGTGCATAGGGGTTCTCTCTGCTTTTATGTGTGTTTGAGAATTGTATAATTAAAATAGCACCTGCATATTTTTAATGCAAATATACTTAATATAAACATATGACTATACACATGTGCCTAAAGATTTTATTTGAAAAGCTAAAAGCTGCCTGTGGTTGAATTTGGGAAGCCAAGTTATATAGTTTTGTTTTCCCCTTTTATTTCCATACATTTTTGTGGAGCTATACTTTTATTTTATTTTTATTTATTTATTTTTAGAGAGAGGGGAAGGGAGGGAGAAAGAGAGGGAGAGAAACACCAATGTGTGGTTGCCTCTCTTGTGCCCCCAACTGGGGATGTGGCCAGCAACCCAGGCTTGTGCCCTGACTGGGAATTGAACCAGTAGCCTTTTGGTACTAAGGTCAGCGCTCGATCCACTGAGCTACACTAGCCAGGGCTGCATCTGTATTTTTATAAAGAGCTTCTGTTGCATTTATAACGGAAACCACTTTAATTAGTAAATTGCGAGCATATGTTTGATGCTCAGTATTGAGATATAGTCTGTGTGAGGTATAGTGAGGTATAGCCACTGTAGTCATGGTGAGGACGCTCAGGTCCAAAAGGTTGTGTCATTGGAAAGAAAGGGGTGATGTGTGGGCTCAGAGAGATTCTCTCTAGTTCTCAGGCCAGCCAGGCTCTTCCCCACACCCTTGGGAAGGGAGCACCTACTGTGTGCCTACCAACAATACCCCTCCCTGCTCGACAATGGTCACTTTCCCCACTTCGCACCTAAGGGTTGGGGGTAGACAGCTTGGCTTTGGCATGAAGCCCTGGCTCTGCACTTGACCTTGCTAAGCCTTGAGCCCTGCTTTTAAAATGGAGATCAACCAGGAGTTCATTTGAAGCCAGGTGACGGGTCCAGGTTGAGTTTCTAGGGAGCTTCCACGGCATATAAAATTCTGATCGCACTTTCTGGCCCGTATTCAGTGCTCAAGAAACAATATGTGTTGCCATTATGGGAAGTTGAGGATCAGAAAGTTTGCACCATTCTAGATCACTGGCTGCAATCAAGTGAGGTTGTGAGGGGCAGGAGAGGAAGCTCTGGCAGTGCCAGACCTGACCCAATACAGCACCACATCCCATTCCCTTCCCCAGCCCCTCCTCCACCTCCCAGGAGGCACCCCATCTCACCATGGCTGGCTGAGGAGGGGCCGCAGTGCCAGAGACCCTGGCCTCCCACGATCTGGGACATTCAGCTACTCCCTTCCCAGCCCAACCTCTGCCCTGGGGCAGGGTCCTCAGCTACCCGGGTTCTCAATTTTCCCCTTGATGCTGCTGATGATGCTGAGAAGCAGCACCTGCAGTGGAAGAGCTCAAAAGGGAGGGGGACACCTGCTGTCCCATAACAGGTCTCAGTTATGAGCCAGCTGGCCCAGGCCAGGTCTTCGCTGACTTTTGCCCAGCGTTGTTGTGATTCCCAGCAGCACAGTTGGGAATCCTGGGAGCTTGTACTCTCTTGTGTTGCTGAGTCTGCCCAGAAACACCAAGGACAAGGCTTCTGCCGCATCCTGGTGCCATCCGCTCCCTGTGGAGGCTCAGGACGCGCAGGCCACCCAGGGCCGGAGCTCTCGTGGCTGTGCAGACACAGCAGGTGCTTCAGCCAGCTCATCTTGGAGGCTGGCCAAAGCACAGCTATTTGTATTGAGTCTCAGTAGGAAGAAAACCTGTATGGCATCTCTTTAAGTACCTCCCCAGACCCCTTCTTTCCCTTGTCCTTAAACCTGTGTGTATTGTGAAACGTACACTCAAAGAGCAGTGTGCAGGTTGGCACATTATAAACTGAGACATCGGGGCCAGGCCCCACAGCCTCCATTGGTCTGTTCCCAACCACCACCCGCCCCTCCCGGAAGACACCGTGATCCTGACTTTGATCATGACTCCTTGCTCATTCTTACACTTTCCCCACCTAGATGTGCATCCCTAAACAAGATGGCTTTATCACTGGGATCTGGGGACCCAACGTACACGTGTGGGCTCGTGCAGTAGCCTGCCCTTTGGTCTGTGTTTCTAAAAACTTGACCCGTGTTGGAGGGGATCTAGAGGCACACGCGAAATAGTTGTTCACACGGCCTCAGCCTGAGAGCCCCCACTGCGCACCAAGAGTGGCATAATGACCAGTGTGGCGCACTCAGGCAGTGATACCCTGTACAACAATGCGAATGGGCAGCCCGCAGCCTTAGCACGTGCATGAATGAGGCATTTCCAGAAATGCCGAGATAGACGCAAAGCTGGTCCCTCTCTGCAAGTCACTGATTGACTGCATCTCCGCCAGACATAGTTTCTGATCCCCATGAGCAAGAGCCGTGGCGTCACTACCAGTCTGTTACCACTTACAGAAGAGGAAGTTAGCTCAGTGAAAGTGGGAGATGGCCCCAAAGGGCATGCTAAGTGGGACACCCAGTAATTTTGGGGGGGGCCCTGTTGCAAAGCCATTTATGGTTTCTTCTTATAGTTCCTTAGTGTGGAATTTGAGGCTATTCTGCCTACCCCTCTCCTGCCTCCTTGATCTTGGCTTTCTCTGCATCCTCGCGGGGGTCCTATACTCAGACCAAACCAGACTTTCCTGAACCCTGGAGATAAGCTGGCCTCTCCTAGCCCCACCATCCTCCTGTCCTTCTGTTTCTAGTATATTCTGCCACACCCTCACGGCCTGGCCCCTAGGCAATCTTGTGCCCAGGAGAGCCCCTCCACCCATGCTCAGTGCCTTTGGCTTCAATCCCACCCCCCAATTCCCACCTTTATCTTTGTCTTCCTGGAAGACCCTTCCGGCCTTTAAGACTCAACGGAAAGGGTCCAGTTCTTGGGTTTCCCATAAACTTTCTCTGAGCCTGTCATGAAGCAATAATCACATTTTACAGAGGCTATATCTTCAATCTTTTTACCTCCACAGCACTTAGCAGAGTGCCTTTTGTTGGGCACTGTAGCTAAAAACAAACTCTTCTCACAGTGGGTAAGGTGCCAGCCTGTGAACCCAAAGGTCACAGGTTCAATTCCCCAGCCAGGGCACATAACCAGGTTGCAAGCCAGGTCCCCAGTCAGATCTGTGGCTGGAGGCAGGTGAAAGACAACCATACATGGATGTCTCTCTCCCTCTCTGCCTCTCTCCCTTCCCTTCTTTCTAAAAATAATGAAATTAAACAAACAAACAAACAAAAAGCTCTTCTCCAGTCCAGTCCAGGAAATCCTCCCCACAAAGAGAGTAGAGACAGAAAACACTTATATTATTGAATAAGCATTAAACCAGAATGGGATGTGCATCACTTGGCAGTCCACTAAAAGACTATAAGGACAGAAAAGAGAAATTATCACCTAAATTATATAGCCAAGCAGATACAACCCCTTACATACATGTTCCCAAGATAAACTTCAAGCTCTCAAGATAGTCTTCAAGTAAGAAAGCTTGACGGTCCTAACTTTACTATGGTCATTGGGGTCACCACTTGTGGTAGCAAATTGGCCTCATCCCGAGAAGGAATAAACTTCTCATATTTTTATAGTTGAAGGTTGAAGTTATCATTTAACTTCTAAGTAAAGCACTATTGAAAGTTAGGCTACTACCCTCTGGCGGAAGCCAGGAGATGGGTGGGAGGCAGGTGAAGGAAATTGTCTTTTTTTTTTTTAAGATTTTATTTATTATTTTTAGAGTGAGGGGAAGGGAGAGGGGCAGAGAGGGAGGAGACATCAATGTGTGGTTGCCTTTCATCTGCCTCCAGCTACAGAGCTGGCTGGGGACCTGGTTTGCAACCTGGTTATGTGCCCTGGCTGGGAATTGAACCAGCGACCTTTGGATTCATCGCCTTATCCATTGTGCCACCAGCCAGGGGAGACTGTCTTTTGATGTTTGCGTTTCCAAGAGATTGTTCCCAGGCCCTTGAGAAAGATATGCCTGTGCAATAAAGCATCAAGGAGAACCAACCACATTTCAAAAGGATATATAACCACATTTCAAAAAAATGTGAGACAACTTACAAGTTTTCTAAAGAAAACAGTCTAAGAAAAAGAAAGCAAGAGGGTTCTCTTCCTTTATTTTCAATAGGGAGAAATATTTTCATGAACATTTCTTTAACTTATATTTTTCTTAATTTCACTAGCCTTAGTTAAGATTAGCTGGACACTAATATTTTAGCTCTCCCTGCATCCTAGTAAAGAAAACCCACAGAGCTGTCATTGTCAATGGAAAAACTATCAGGACCTGGTAAAACTCAGGGGCCCAACCAGCGGGGGGTGCAGGCGCGGGGTCAGACAGAGACTCTTCCTATCTGGAGCAAGGTGAAGTTCAAGGCTTGTCAGGGCTCAAAAGCAACTCCAGCTTTCATCCAAACTTCTGGCTGGTAGTCTGCAAGCCCAGACGCTTCCTATCCCCTGGGTGACCAATTCTGTTGTCACCAGGTCACACTTTCACTGACTCCAGGACTCATGTTGCTCTTTAAAAATAGCTCAGTTGGTTGGAGCTTCATCCTGTAGACCAAAAGGTCATGAGTTCGATTCCTAGTCAGAGCACATGCCTGGGTTGTGGGTTCAGTCCCCAGGTGGGCACATATGGGAAGGCAGCCAGTCTCTCTTTCTCTCCCCGATCCTCCATCCATCTCTCTAAAAAATAAGGAGAAAAAAAAAAAAGGACTTACTTGTTTAGTTCTTGGTTTTTGTTGAAAAATTGAATACGCTGGAGTTGACCAGGCCCTTAGAGATGGTCTGCTCTAAGCCTTTTCTTTTCACCAATCAAGGAAAATCAAGGAATTTTCACAGCTGGGAATGAGGTGCTCAGGGTCTCCCAGCCGTCTTGGGGCGTGTGTGGCCCCCTGCGAAGCACACAGCTCTGGAAAGCATCGCCGTATAGGTGAAGGCAGAAAATAAGGTCCCTCTCCTGCATTTCCAGCCCATCCATTCACGGAGGGTCAGTCCCCAGCCTCTGAGTCCAGAAGGCAGAAACCCAGGCAGAGCGCTCAGTCCTGCTTTACGAACATCCTCTTTCCATCTCACCTCCCGGGGAAGTGCCAGGGAAATGGAAAGACCCGTCTGGGCTGAAATCTTGGCTCTATGGCTCCCTTGGACAAGCCCCCTGAATCTCTCTGAGCAGCTGCCGGTTACTTTGTTCAGGGAGGAGGGTAATCACTTCTCCTATGGGGGGAATGAAATGGGATTGTGTGTCAAGAGCAGGTGCCCTTGACATGGCACGGCAGCCTCCTCTCCTTCTGACCAGGGGCTTTCTGAGGACGTCTCAGTGGTGGCATCCTCTGGGGACAGCTGGGATCAGGGCTCAGGCAATTCTCTGGTTTCCTCCGGTCCAAAGGAAAAAGAAATGAAATCTCATGGTTTTTACATTTTTTTTTTGACATTAGACTGCCCCTCAAACCCAGTTTTCACTCAAGGGCCTAAAAAACCATAAACAGAGACGGAGAGGGTAAGCAAACAAACAAAAGATGTCCTGGATCTAGCAAACTGTGAGCAGGACTTGAAACCCAAGGAAAGAGGGACACAGCTGAAGAGAAGGTTGGATAGAAGGGGAAAATGGATTTGAGCCACCTAATCAGGGAGGAACTACAGAAAAGGGAAGCTGATTGAAAACGGTGGCGGATGATGACCAGAAAGAAAACAAAGTTAAAAAATAAATGAGTAGGCTTGAGAAGGGGAAGTGGACCAGAGGAAGTAGAGCAGACTGGGCAGGGGAGGCAACCGGGTGACTCTGAAAAGCTGAACCACCTTTAGTGAAGCTTTGATGTAATGGAAGAGAGGGTGAGGAGGCCTGGGAGCGCCCGCGGGGTACTGATCGTTCTCGCCGGCTTCTGCCCGAAGCTGGGCACGAACTTCGCTTTGGCATGCACCCTTCCTCTTGCGACCGTGGCCGTGCGAAACCTACCTAGCTGCATACGCATGCAAAGGCTCATCTCGTTGGATTCTGGTGCCCTTAAGGACCAGGAAAGCCAGCGTCCTCCCTAAGTGGAAGCCAACTTGACCCCCAAGACCTCCCCTGAACGCCCCTTGACCTCCCCTGAACGCCACCCCCAAGGACTGACCCTACTCCCATCTGCTGCCAGGAGGCCTTATCTTTAGTCTCACCTTCCAATCCTGGGCCCAGAAAGAAAAGGTCCACCCAGCTAGGCCCACCCTTCCTAACAAGGCTCCTTGATGGAGTTGTCAGGTTCAATGGACTAATTCAGTGAAGGAGAAGCCCTACATGCCCTCAGGTTTGTTATGTCAATGACACCCTCACGTGCTCCCGGCCTATTATCTAACAAGGCTGGGTCTGAACTGGCTCAGGGGCTCAGACAGACTGTAAAGTCCCTTCCTAACCTCACAAAACTGGGTCATTCTTGAGTCACACAGCTGAGACAGCAGCCGGGCCATGACGTTGGCAGAGAAGACAGAGCCGAAATTGCTCATGCTGGCATCTCTCTCTAGATCCGGTATGTTCAACAGCCATGCATTAAAAAAGTGTGTCAACTCGTTCGATTCCCAGCCAGGGCACATAACCAGGTTGCAAGGCAGGTCTCCAGCCAGGTCCCTAGCTGGAGGCAGGTAGAAAGGGAACCATACATTGACGTTTCTCTTCCTCTCTATCTCTCTCTCTTCCCCTCTCTCTGAAACATAATAAATAAAATATTAAAAAAAGAAAGTGTGTCAAGATGAGCCGCTGTGTTTTCTAAGTTGTTTTCTCTGGAGAGCTGGTTGGCCTGTGCTTATCTCCTGGGGCTCTGCATTGGAAGGCTGATGGGTCCCTTCTTTCACTTCTCTACGCTTTTCGTTCATTCTTTCACTCAGTCATTCGTTTATTCACTCATTCATTCAACACAGTAGGGACCACCTAGGTTCTCAAAGGTCAAGCATCCCTGGTCTGTGATCAGAAAGGACACCTGTGCACCCCAGGAGCACCTCTGAGAATGGGGCGATTGAAGGCCTGCTGCTGCCACTACTCATGCAGAACCCTTAGGGACGAAGGTCTAGGATTCAATATTAATTCTTCTCTAAATGGTCCTGTGTATTTGCTCTGTGCCACATCTCTCCCTCTGTTGAGCAGTGGCCTACAGAGCTAAAGAGGATACCCACCATTCTTCTCTTAGGAACCCATGGTCTTGGGACAAGGGAAGGGGTATAATTCGAAGTTGGGGAAAAGTTCTGAGACTGGTCATATCTAGGCCCAAACTGTAGCCCTGCTGCACGTCAGCTGTGTGGCCTTAAGAAAGTTGCTCACTCTCTCTGAGTACATCTCCTGCCCATAAAGTAATAGTAATAATAGGTAATAGTCCTTTCATGTGTTGGCTACCATTTATTGAGCATGTACAACATACTATTGTTGTTATTTTGGAATGTTAGGGTATGAGGAGCTTGTTGAAAGCTGTGTTCCTCCATTCCTTCCTCTGTATCATGGTGCAGAATTGCGCATGGCAGGGCTTCAGCATGTCGAGTAAGCACCTACTGTGTGCATAGCACTGTGCAAGTGCCGAGGCAGAGCAGTGGGAGACCGGGACAGTTCTGGGGTCTTTGCTGGTAACGGTGAGCCACCAGAGAGCTGAACCCTTGCCTTAGCAGACCCTCTGGATGGCAGGTACTGGTCCCCAGCTAGACTAATGCCCTGTGACCAGTCATTTTACTTTCGATAAGCAACGAGGCCAACATCTGGTCAAAATCATCCCTCCCGTAGCATGTCTGAAAGGGCATACCATTCTGAGGATAAACTGGAGCTCTCCTGCACCCTGTCCTTGTCAAAGTCTTGGTCTGCGCGAAGTCTTTCCTGCCGAGATGACAAGCGCCTTCGTGGCTGAGACTGTGCCTGACTGATTTCTCCATGTGCCCCCTGAGCCCAGGGCCCGCGGTGTTCACTGAACGGATGTTAAGCCCCTTCCTACCAGGACTACCCCTGGCTTATTCGGTGTCTTGGTGCCAATTAGAAAAGGCACCCCTGTGCATGTGGCCCCCCTGAGCCAGGCCCTCAGCGTGGTGAGGGGCTACATTTGGATCACCTTGTCACTCATCCTGGAAATCAATGGTTTATTTCTGTCTCCCCTTCCTCGCATCATGAATATCCCTGAAGCCATTCGGCAGGGCAGAGAATTCAACGTAGGACTTTCCCTTCAGAACGGCAGAGGGGACTAGAGAGAATAATGTGGAGCGTTTATCCGTGAGTCTGCAAGCTTAGTAAAAGCTCAGCAAAGCTTGGCTTCCTCCCCCTTCCTCTCCCTCTCACTCCCCACCCCCAAGCAAAAAAATGTGAAAAGAAAACATTTTTTATTTCAGGGGCGACAAAGTTCAAACAACCTTTACAAACCAACTTGTCACAATGCCTAGGGTAGGAGTGAGACATGAGAGTATATGGCAGCCTGGACAATTCCGAACATCCAAAGTGCTTCATTCAGCGTTCTCACCTAACGCATTCATTAAGTGCCTGCTGTATGCTGTGCGCTATGCCAGGTCCTCACTTCCAAACAGCACTGCGGGCAATCGTGAGAATGAATCCCAATCTCACAGGTGAGGACTGTGAGGGCCAGAGGTGCCAAGGTCGCCCAAGGTCACTGGGTCAGAGAGCACACCTATGGAAGGCCATCTATGGAGCCCTCAGTCTACAGCCCTCACTTTCTGTCCCCAACGACCCAGGGACAGCTGCCTGGAGATCTGTATCAGGTCCCTGTGCGTGAGGCACAGGGAGTGCCCAGACTGGAAATGAAACCCGCCTCCTACACATTCGGCAAAACCAAACCAGTCCAAAAGCATGAAGTTCTTGGGTTTGCAGGACTGAGCGCAAGCACCTGAAAGGCTGCAAAATGATTCGTGTTGATTTTGGCCTTCTGTCAAGGCCAGCATGACAGCAGCAACTTTCACTGGGAGGAAGAAGGCAATTAGGACCACCAGCGGCCTGACTACACGCCCTCCTACTTGCACGTCTGGGAAGCTCTGCATCTTCAACAAGCCACAGGCACCAAGGAGCGACCCCTCTGTCTTCCCTGCCTCCACCCACGCCATTTGAGACTAACATTCGGATGGTTCAAAAAGGTTGCGTGTCAGCCATTTCATATGGTTCAACTTCAATGCGATTGATTCAGGTCACAGCCAGAGGTTCTTTTCGGAGTAAAGGGCCCTGCAGCCTAACGCAAAGGGAGCCTAGACTTTCCCTGGGGTTGAGCGCTCTCTCCCAGCCCCAGACGGCCCAGGTCAGAACCTCCACCCATTTCACCCTGGCAGAGTCTGGGTCAGAGGCAGAGATGGGCCTGGATACACAGTAGGGCTGGAAGGGGAGCGGCCAAGCCCTGGCTGGGTGGGCCCTCATCTCATCACCTCGCTGCCTCGGTGAAGACAGAGCAGGGTGTGAAGCTCCCTTGGTTAAAGAGGTGTGAGCTTCGCTTTTAGTTCTGGTAGGGAGGGAGGCAGTGGCAAGAGGGGGTGTGCCCCAAATGTGGTTGGGGTTTCTGAGATTCCTGTCTGCGATATCAGAAGGCAGGGCTGATCGCAGGGACCAGCGTTTGAAGGCAGCTTCTGGAGAGAATGAGGAGCAAGTCTTGGCTGGGAGGAGAGGGGAATGGGACAAGTGCAGAAATGCCTTCTCTTTCCACGTTTGCTCAGGAGGAAACAGGAGAAGAGGGGGGAAGGCCAGGCAGAAAGAAGTGAGGTGTGGGACGGCTAGGTATCAGGTGGGTGAGCCGCTCAGGCCCGGAGCAGGTGCGCATAGCCCTCCACAGGGGACCAAGTGACCCTTTTCTTGACTGCAGAGGCCTGGGTGGTGGAGACACCCCCAGTCTCTAGAAGCGATGGGATGACCCACCAACTGGGTTTGCTTAGAAGTGAGGGGTTTCCGACAGGGGAGGCTTTCAGTGCTGAATCCGTAAAAGTCCTGGGCAAACCAGACAATGGTATCACGATAGAGCAGGTGATTCTATGTCATCCTCTTAAGGAGGAGACGGACTCGTTGGTTTTGAGAGGAAGGGGGAAGAATGGCTCCCGGAAACAAAGATGAGGGCTTCGGGGTGTGTCTGAGACCCTCCTCGAGTCTCCATTTCATGCAAGAGACATTCCATCCAGGGGACAGGGGGAGGTGGGAATGAGGGAGCAGGGTAGAGACCTACATTAGGAAGTTTGGACTGGAAGTGTGGATTGTGGCTGACCTACCCCGCACACACACACCTCCCTACCCACGGTCCTCTCTCTCCTGCCCACACACTGGTAAAGCGAGCTACTTTTGGAGAAACTTTGAAAAATACAAGGGAGAAAAAGGAGGGGTTGTCTTGTGCTTCAAAAAGCTTAGATTCAGCTGCTAGCAGGCCCACTGATTGGGTGACTTTGGACAAGTCCCTCTGGGGGAGCTGGCTTCCTCTCCTGACAAAGGAGTCAATTACAGCCACCATCAGAGACAGTTACGGGGATACTACAAGATGGCACGTGTGATATTGAGAGATATACTGGTTAGGCACCAACCAATGTTTGTTTCTTCTAGCCTGCCTAAGTAAACGGGGGACAGACAGAATTCTGACTCTGCTCCTCCGAGAACTCATGCTGTTCCTTGTCTTCCTTTCTGACCCAGGCCCTCACCATGCCCACCCTCTTCCCTGAGCTAGCCGATGAAGACTTTCAGTACGATAGTGATGCGGAAGCCTGTGACTTGGGGGACGTTGTGGACTTCGGGACCACCTTCCTGCCCATAGTGTACTCCCTCGTCTTCGCCTTCGGCCTGGTGGGGAATTTGCTGGTGGTGCTTGCCCTCACCCACAGCCAGAAGCCCAAGAGCATCACCGACATTTACCTCCTGAACCTGGCCTTGTCCGACCTGCTCTTTGTTGCCACCTTGCCCTTCTGGATCCACTATCAGATGAGGGGGCAAGACCTTCACAACGCGATGTGCAAACTCACTACCGCCTTCTTCTTCATTGGATTTTTTGGAGGCATCTTCTTCATCACCATCATCAGCATTGACAGGTACCGGGCCATCGTCCTGGCTGCCAACTCCATGAACAACCGGACGGTGCAGCATGGTGTCATCATCAGCCTAGGCGTCTGGGCAGCAGCCATCTTGGTGGCAGCGCCCCAGTTCATGTTCACAAAACTGATGGAGAACGAATGCTTTGGGGACTACCCTGAGGTCCTGCAGGTTATCTGGCCCATGCTCTGCCACATGGAAGTAAATATTCTTGGCTTCCTGCTCCCCCTGCTCATCATGATTTACTGTTACTTCAGAATCATACGGACACTATTTTCTTGCAAGAACAGCAAGAAAGCTAAAGCCATGAAACTGATCTTCCTGGTGGTCATCGTGTTTTTCCTCTTCTGGACACCCTACAACGTGATGATTTTCTTAAAGACGCTCAATCACTACAACCTGTTTCCCAGCTGTGACATGAAGCGGGGTCTGAAATTGGCCCTCACTGTGACGGAGACGGTTGCGTTCGTCCACTGTTGTCTCAATCCCTTTATCTATGCGTTCGCTGGAGAGAAGTTCAGAAGGTATCTTTCCCATGTGTATAGGAAATGCCTGGCAGTCCTGTGCAGTCGTTCCGTCCACGCCCCTTACTTCTCTTCTGAATCGCAGAGGAGCAGGAAGGGAAGTGTTCTGAGCAGCAACGTTACTCACTACACCAGCGATGGAGAGGCCTCCATGCATCTCTGAACAGAGCTCCAAAGCCTGATCCCTACAGGGAACCTTGGTCTCCTGAGTCTGACACTGAACAATCTCGGAGGACATATTTTTTTTTTTTCTTTCTGACATGCAAGAAATGATGGGCCCAATTCCCCAAAAAACAACCATAATGTGTTTTTGAGAATTGTGCTCAAAATTTGAATGAGAAAGGGTAAGCATGTCTCTTACTGCAAAAGCAAGGGTTTTTTTTTTTGCTTGTTTTGTGTTTTTGCTTACAAATGACAAAAGTTGGGCTCAGGCTTAGCTTAGCTAAAAGCACCAGCAAGTGGGTGGCTGAGCCCTCGGAGTGCACCGAAACCAGGCTTGACTTTAGCCAGAATTTCCTCTCTGATTCTCAAATCTCTGAGAAGTGACAGAGCGCTCATAGCATAGCTTTGTCATCAGAAAGGGACTGAGACCCATTCTTCCCTCTCTGGTCTCAGTCCAGACCAAAGACTGGTCTGGCCAAAGTTCCCAGGAAAGGGCTCTGATCGACCAAGTTTGTATCAGATGCCCCTCCCTGGATCAGGTGGTGGTATCCATGGAAAAGGGACAGCGTTTCTACTCCAGTCTCATGGCTAGAGGTTCAGGGAGACATACTTCCAAGAAGCGGAGGGGTGGGCATTATTTTGACCATACAGAACAAGAGCTTATACGTTACTAATAATACGCTATGAAATGTGATTCATAAGAGGAGACCATTTTTATATTTAAGACATAGCTTAACTATCTAAAGAACTCATTAGCAAACTAATAGCCTTTTCTTAGTATGGTGTGAACTATGCTCCAGATGTATAAGCATTAGCATTTCCTCCACTTTAAAGAGAAGCCAATTTAGGCAAACAGACGTAAACTCCTTCCAGAGCTCATGGCCAGCGAGTGGTAGAGCTGGGGTTAGAACTCAGGCGGTGGGTCCACTGAAACTTAATCCAAAGGCTCTTAGTGCTTATAAAGGATGTCTGGCCCAGCCTCCCCTCCAATTGCACCAGCCAGTACACACTACTAACTTCCTCTTCAGTAAACCCCTTCTTTTGTGTCCCCAAACCTACAAAGTTCCCTGATGCCAACTGTGAGTCCAGACTCAAGTGCCTGGCCTCTGAGCCCCTCTATTGTGTGGTCCTACCAAGAGATTCCCCATCACCTTCCCCTTTCAAAGAACTCTGCCCGCCCTGTCATCCAGGTGTCTTCCATCTGGCTTCATGTATCTTCACCTGCTTCTGGGCCCAAGGCGAGAAATAGAAAGGACTCTGGCACAGAGAATTGGGCCCCAACTCTCTGTCACTTACCCACTGGGTAGCTTAGGGCCAGCCGAGCTACAGTTTCCTCATCCGTAGAATGGCGATAATGGCACTTGTCACATTGGTTGCATCGTTTCCAGCATGAAGAACCAGCTACCAGCTGTTGCTGGCTGCAGTACTCTGGTCTGGTTCCCAGACTTCAGCTCACCCCTCCTCTGGCACTGTGCTGAAGCAGCGGTGTTGACAGAGCCTGGAGGAGCCTGCAGGTTGGTCCCACGGTGTAGCCCAGGCACAGGGAAGGCTGGATGCACACAGCAATTGCCTCCCCTGCCCAGCCCTCCACTCTGCCTTGAACATTCCCTCCCAATCATCCGTGGCAACCCCTCTGCCCATCTGGGGATAAACCCCATCATTCATGCCACCACCAGGCTAGTGCACCAGGGTCACGGAAGCAGCTTTCTTTCTCCAGTAAACATTCAGAATGGTCGTAAACGTTGATTTGTGGAAAACAACTGTGATAATGCTAAAGAAAACGTCATCCCTAATCCAACCATGCTGTATAGTCACCGGGCCATCCTGATCGTGTGCATACCCTCAGGGGTTTAGAATTGCAATCACAATGTACAGACAGTTTTGTAACCTGTTTTCTTTCTCTTAACGTTCGGTCCCACGGCACTCTTCTCTGGAGTTTTGAGGTGATCATTGTGGAATGCTCTGTCAGGTTGGGTGCTCATTAAAGGCACCTGACTCATTGCTGTATTTCTGATCCCACCCTGAGCAGTCAGTATGTTGGTTTAATCAATGAGAGAATAGATCATGTCCCATCAAGATCGTGTATTGTAACTTATACACCATTATTCTGTTAATAAATATTCCACTTATTTCCAATAAGTTACCAAATGCCTACATGTGTGATTTCCTTTCTCTTCTTCAATTATTTCCTTTGGATGAATTCCATACCGCAGGGATAACTGGGTCATAGGGCATGGGAGTTTTCAGCTGCTGACACATGCGTGTAAAAGTAGTATATCGCAAAACCTTTATTAAGCATACATTCTATGCCATTGTGAGCTCAGATCCAGGGTTGCTTCCAAGATGGGTGAGATCAAGACTCTTAATTGCTTAACGCTTAAGCAATGCTTAACATTTAAATGCAGAATACGGAAGTGAAGAAAGAAGGATACTTTGCACTAATTGGTAACACAAGGGCAGTGGTATCTGGCCTGAGTGGGGAAGGGGAAGGGAGGGGTGGCATTCTGGGGCAAGCCAATGGCATGTATAAAGGAGATGTGTGAGAACTCGGGCTAAGAGAAGTGTGTGAATACTGAAAGGCATTGGATTCGGTGCTGGGAACCAGTGGGGGGGACTCAGGTATTCCCCTCCCTCAGGAATAAAGGTTGTTCCATTATTACCTGATCCCCATCCCAGCTGTCGAATAGTGAAACTTTTAACTAAAATTTAACTTATTTCTGGACTTCCAAGGAGAGAGGAAGAACTCTTTTGGCTAAAACAACAGAAGGAAAGGGACCAACACTTTCCTTTCGAGAAGAAAATTAAGTGTGTATGATAAGAAACATTCATTTATTCATTTTGTTGCATAAGACATAGTAGGGAGAAAGCAAGGAGGCTTGTTTAGAATTGAAATCCTCCTTTAACTGGCACATGCTATCAGTGTCCCAGCAAAGGCGGGCACACTTGAATAGAGCAGTTGGCCCTGGCACACAACCAGGTCAGGCCCACTGCTGCTTCTGAGCTCCGGGCTTCCCCAAGGCAGAGGGAAGCGTGGACCTCGGAGACAGAAATCTGCAAGGGTCCCAACGTATTAACTCAGGGATCTTTCATAAGTTACTTAATATCACTGAAGCTCAGTTTCATCATCTGGAGATAAGAATTAATGTATGCCCACTTGCTAGGATTATTATGAGGATTTAGTAAGATTTTACCTCCAACGTGCTCACAGAGCAGGCCTGGCAAAGCAAGCTCAAAGACATGGTGGCAACTACTTTGGTGATTCTTCTTTTTCTTCTTCTTCATCTCTTCTTCTTATTATTATTAATTATTATTAAATTGAAACTTTCCCAACAAGGAAACTCATACTATCCTTTCTTTGCCTTCTTGCTTTTCTTAGTCCCAGAATCATAAAATTGTGGGTGGTCAGAGAAAATTGATCTCAAACCCACATTTTGCAGGTAAGGAAAGGAAGGCTCAGAGAGGGCCAGAGGATGGCCTAATGTCACACAGTAAATTAATGAAACCAACAAGTCCCTTGACTGTCAGTCTCACCTTCCTCACTTTGGTAAAAATACAGACCAATCCTATGGTGACTAGAGTTAACAATACTGTAGTGTGTATTTGAATGTTGCTAGGAGAATACATTTTAAAAGCTCCCGCCACATACACATACACAAAAAAGAAAAGGTAACTATGTGAGGTGATGATCATTTTGCAATATATAAATGTGCAAAATCACTACGTTATACACCTTAAACTTCTACATTGTCCCATGTCCATTGTATCTCTGGGAAAAGGAGCAGAGAACATACATAGGCAATGGAGATACCCCAGAAGGAAAGTCTGTAGGCAGATGACTGGCAGGAGGGGAGGTCTGCCCTCCAGGATCCCAAGTTGCACAGAATCTGTCCACTCTCAACGACAGGTGCAGCCTGTGACGATAGCTGTTCTGTGACATCGGTAGTATCTGTCAGGAAGGAGGGTCAACAGACTCAGTGGCAAAGGCTACCAGGCAAGACTTCCCAGAGGCAAGTCTCCCAGCGGCCTGCAGCAGGACCTGGGTGGATGAACAGGACCTTGGACCAGCGAGAGTGCTGTTGAGGGAATGGTTATATCCTGGGGCTGCCCCAGTGCTTGGGGAACATGCCAAGTCTCGTCCAAATAATCCCACTCCCTTAAGATTTATTCTACGCTCATTAAATGACCACCTCAGGGAGAAGTTAGCTTCTCCGGGACCTTCCCACCAAAATGGAGAATACAGGGTGCACACGATCGATGGGCAAAATCTTAGTCAAATAAACAACGTACCATCAAAGTGTTACATTTTGGAATAAATTTATTCTTAAACGTAAATACATAAACATAGTCATTATTTTTTTAATTGTTCAAAAAATTCCCCATCTGCTGCAATAATAGACTCGATTCAACTCCGGAATCTTAAGCACGCTTTCATTAACTTTTCTTTATCCATGGGCATCATAACATTTTCAATCTTAGCTTTATCAGCCTCTTTATTGGAATGAGGTTGTTTAGTAACTTCTCTCTCACAAATGTTCCATACATGATAGTCTAAAGGATTTGCATCTGGTGAAGTAGGCAGCCAGATTTCCTTTGACCAGAATTCAGGAACATTTACACTGAGAAACTCTTGTACTTTTTTGGCATTATGTGCTGGTGATCCATCTTGTTGGAAGATAGTACGAAGTCCATTTGAGACTTGCTTCATCCACGGTACAACTACTTCTCTCAAAACGTCAAGATAAACATCCTGGATCTTCACTGATGATCTCCTGGATTCTCTGTACAATATCCGGACTTGTGTGATCCTTGTGTACCTTATGCATTTTCCTTGTTGGTGCGGCGACTTCACAATCAGCATCATACACCTGCTTCACGTTGGAAACTGTACTTAAAGGGATGTTATTGAAGTCTGCAGTTTCCTTAGCAGCTCGCCCTGCGCACAGTCCAGAAACTATGGCTGCTCTAGCATCGTATTCCTTTGACATGGAAGTTGCTCTCAGGATTTAATACTTTATATCCGAAATGATGATGTTAAACCATACCCTTAGAAACATAGCTTTTCAAAGTAAATAAGAACATGAAATAAGGAGATGCAACAGTATTGCCAATTGATCGCACGCACCCTGTACATGCTTTGATTGCTGGGAAGAGCCCGTTTCCCCTTATAACCCGCTGCATCTGGAGTGTGTCCCTGAGATGCTGTCTCTAAGCACCTGGGGAGAGAATTCCCCACCTGCCCCACTGGGAATTCTCTCCCCACCTCAGACCATGAAAGCCCAACCCTGAGAGGCCCACCTTGGGTGCCACCTGGCTCCTAGATGGTGTCCCACCAATGTCCTCAAATTCCAACAGTCTGTGCCAACTCACAAGCTAAGTTTCTTCTCCACCTGCATCCCGTTCCCCTGGCTATGGGGACCACCGCAGATTCCACATGATTTGTAAGACTGTTGGCTTAACTTGTTGAGCTAGCAACCACAGGCTGGGCTACCCAAGAGCAGCATGATGGCAGAGCAAGGGAGAGAAGTAGGTCTTAGCAAATTTAGAAATATCCGGTTTCTCCTCGAGACAGCCTCCATCCATAGGAAGGCCCAGTTGTCTTCTGAAAGACACCCCATGTCCTGTTTCCATTTCTGTTGTATAAGACATGCTGTTAGGCAACAACTGAGTTCCTCTTCAGACACACCCTCGACAGCTCTAGAAACCACAAAACAGGCTGCACGGGAAAGTTATTCCTTTTTCCTCATTATTGAGCTAGAAATAAAAATACATTTGAATCGGCATTCCTTTAAATAGTAGGCACAATTGCTCAGTTTTTGTTGTGCATTTGATAGTGTGAATTTCCTCTCGGCATCTTTTGCACATGTTTAGTGGGACGTTTGACACTTCATATGTGATTTTTAAGAGCTCATTAGAGAGGAAATGTAATAACTTTTCGTGTGTGGTATGTGGGTTTTCCTGCTGTCATGTACGATTTTTCTGTTTCAAAAGGCAAAACACAGTAGTTTCTCATTTAAAACAGTCCTACCTTGCAATAAATGCAGATTCCGGCCCAACTCTGTCAAGGCTGTTTTCCGTCTTAGCCTGTGGCACGGTTGAGCATTTTCTTTTTGCTTTTCTTTTTTTTTAAGATTTGATTCATTATTTTTAAAGAGATGGGCAGGGAAGGAGGAAGAAAGGGAGAGAAACATCAGTGTACAATTGCCTTTCACCTGCCTCCAACTACAGACCTGGCTGGAGACCTGGCTGGAGACCTGGCTTGCAACCTGGTTACGTGCCCTGGCTGGGACTCGAACCAGTGACCTTTGGGTTCGCAGGCCAGCACCCTATCCACTGTGCCACCAGCCAGGGCCTGTTGAACATTTTCATCTTTTCCTACATATTTATGAGCATGTTAATGAAATTGCAAAAGCAGCCCAGAGTCTGCTAGCCAGATGCTGTTCAAACCTAAAACATTGAAAAAATGGCTCTTAGTCACAGCATATTCATTGAGGTCATGAATGTAAACTGATGCAAGACAGCAGAGATTACCCTTAGCCATTGGACAAAGCGCAGGCAGACGCCCTCGGGCAGAGAAATGCTAGGCAGCTGATTTGCAGTATACCTTACTAACAATTAGGCTGCTCCCTAAGGGCACGCAGGTGCTTCAGCCGAAGGGGACCCTCCCCAGGCAATCCCCACAGCCGCTGCTGCCCGAGGACCCACTCCTGGTGGGCCCTTTCCTCTCTGGAAAGGCACCTCCATCCTGACTCCTTAGCTGCCTTGTCCCAGAGCATCCCTGTCCATTATCCGCTGATCACTTTGTGGCCTGGCTTCCGTTACTTCCTGACTTCCATGAAAGCCCAACCCTGAGAGGTCCACCTTGGGTGCCACCTGGCTCCTAGATGGTGTCCCACCAATGTCCTCAAATTCCGACAGTGTGTCCCAACTCACAAGCTAAGTTTCTTCTCCACCTGCATCCCACTCCCCTGGCCTATGGGGACCACTGCAGTTTCCACATGACTTGTAAGACTATTGGCTTAACTTGTTGAGCTAGCAGCACAGTTTACTCCTGACACCTGTGAGCTGTCCCAATGACCCCAGGAAGTCTTAGGGAGATGTCATCCTCACCCAGGGGTGCCCTGGGCCCCAGGTGACTGACAGATGCCTTGTACTGGACCTCATCTGTACCCTGGGGCACCTGGGCCACAACAGCCAAGTGACAGTGGGTTCGTGTAGAAACTTGTCTCAGATTCAGCACAGATGACAGGGTGATAAGAGCAGCATGATGGTGAAGGAGCAGGTTCAAGTCTCAGCTCTACCACTCCCTGAACGCAAAACTGAAAGCAATTCCCTTTATCTCTGTGTGCCTAGGTTTTCTCAGGTATAAAATTACATAACACTGGTGCTTAGTGTCCGGGTTTCTGCGGCTTTAGGTCACCTGAGAAGCAGATGCCAAGGCCGGAAGGGATTAGACACTCCAGGGATGTGTTAGAATAAACATCCCTGGGAAAAAATGGAAGAGCCTTCACTCCTCCAAGAAGGTGTGGGCCTGCGCTGGAAAGAGGGAAGGACCATTCTGACAAGGCCACTGGGTGTCACAGAGCCAAAGTTGCTGCCAGAGGAATCCCAAGTCTCTTGGGAATGGCCCTGCCCCAGTGTTGCTGCCACACGTGTCACTGGAGGAGGAGCCATGTCGGAGCACAGTGGTCAACTTCTCCTGGGGTCGGAGGGCACCTTCCCACGCCAGTGCAACTGGCAGAAGAACTTAAGGGTTTGTTTAGTCCTGGAAGAAATGCTTGAGCCTCCATAAACATGCCTCCAACATCCTGCCCCCTGGGTCCACCTCCTTCTTCCCATCTCCCATGGTCCTTTCAGTGACCCCCTATTTTATTCTTTTTTTCCCCTCTTCCTTCTTTTTCATTTTTCTTTCCCGTCCCTTCTCAGATCTGCCTTCAGCCACCATCCCCAGCCCCAAAGGCTGCAAGCGGTGGGGTGAGGCGTAGATGGCCCTCCGGTGAGTGGGCAGGTTTGACCCATGGCCCAGGCAGCGCCTGCTCCTCATGCCGGCCCTGCAGGACCGATGGCAGGTGGTCCACACAGGTGGCTGCCTCCCGGAGGGTGGCCGCACTTCCAGGTACAGGACTTCACCTGGGCGTCTGAACCAGCTTGTTTTCCACAGGGAGGCTTTGTCCATCAGCATCCAGCCCTCACCTGTCAGCCCTTCAGCCGAGAAGGAAGGGAAGCTGGGAGCCTTCCTACCTCCCCCTCCTCCCTGCACAATGGCCTGCTTCAGTCCCCACACGGTCATCAGTGTGGTGGAGTGACATCAATCCCCATATTCAGGGGGAAGCTGACAAAGTCAATACTTCTCCTTTGGGGTGAGTTACAAAACTCTTCCTCTATCCCCCAGCATTGTAAATACTGTTTTTACTGTCACAGCTATATGAAAAAATTCAAATAGCAGTTTTGAAAAACTGGAAAATAGAAGCCACAACTAATCTTGAAATGAGTTTCCAAGGCCCTCAGGAGAGAGGACTAAGAGAGGCCATTTCAGCAGAGTCCCCTCTGTGCTTGACAGGACAACAGAGGCACTGTGAAGCACTGAGGGACAAGCTGATGCAAATTCTTGGGTTTCAAGTTCAAGGAACCTGGTCAGGCTGCATAGCCTGGGAATGACACATACCTGGGAGGGCAGCATCGTCCGGGGAGATGAGAGCATCCCAGTACAAAGTGACTCAGAGAAAGGAAATATTGTACACGTGTGTGCGTGCTGCACACAGGTGCTGGGCTAGGTTACCGTGGCATGGGTGACTGTAGCCCCTGGGCTGATTGGCACCAACCCCGGGACAGTCACTGAATATCTGAGAAACTGGTCACCCTGCCCTTCCAAGTCAGGGTCACACCACTGTGCTGGCTGTTACCAGCCAGAAGCTAATAAAAAGGTTGAGGGGTATGACTTCAGGTCAACAAAGACAGGTGCACAGTCTGTCCTGGGAATCAAGCCATCACTCCTTGAGGGTATCGGGACTGATTCCCACCCCAAGCCCCTGGTCAGGGAGCCTCTCCAGCTGAGCGGACTGGATGTCCACTGTGGGTGCTCTCTCCCTGCGTGGGGAGTGTGTAGCAAAGAGATAGGAAAGCACCCAGATTTTCAGGAGGAAAAAGGGGGTCAGGCACACATCCCCGGTGGAAAAGCTGGCTCTCTAGAACTTACTGGCTGACCTGCCTGCCACCCAGAACTTAATTTGATGGACTCCTAGTTCATTCCTGATAAAGGATTTTCCTTTTTTAAAAAAGAAGAAGAAGAAGAAGAAAAGAAAGAATTTTAGAGAGAGGAAAAGGGAGAAAGAAAGAGAGGGAGAGAAACATCAATGTGTGGTTGCTTTTCATGTGCCTGCCCCCCCCCCCCCCCCCCCCCCCCCCCCCCCCCCCCCCC